>WYDI02020269.1:0-21915 GCA_009867235.2 Psittacus erithacus | reverse complement strand
TATGGAATACCTCTTTGGCTAGTTTGGGTCAGGTGTCCTGTCTCTGCTTCCTCCCGGCTTCCCCTCCTCCCAGGGCACAGCATGAGGCTCAGAAAGTCCTTGATTAATGTAAACATTCTGAGCAGTAACTACAAACATCGGTATTATCAGTGCTGTTCCCAGGCTGAAAGTCAAAAACACAGCACTGCACCAGCTGCTAAGAAGGAGAAAAAATGATGGCTACTGCTGAACAGTGAGTGGGCTGCGTGGCGGGCCTTAAACCACGACAGTAGGGCATATTTTTTATCTTCTCCATTAACTCATCCTTCAGGGCACACTCAAAATGTCTTTGGTATTACCAAATCAAAACTCTAGTATCTCTTCCTAGTCTGGGATTTGTTGATAACCTGTGTGTCATTATTGATAACCTGACCTCTAAAGTGTCTTAAGGGATCATATTAATATGGTTTTATTTTGAGGTTTTGTAGTTCTATGTAAGAAAGACTAACTGCACCATGGAGACCATTTAAAATAACTTCAGAAGCATTTTGTTTATGTTCTATTTTCTGTTCATAGTTATATTTTTGATGTGGAAAAAAATTATAATTAGGCAAACATGAGACATCCAAGCAGTTACAGCCAACATGGGCTATGTCTCATCACACAACGGAAAGCTAAGTACCATTAATTTAATATGCATGTGTCAAGAGAGGTATTGACATTTCCAGGAGTTAAAAGGAAGAACAAATTAATTTATTGAAAATTATGTGGTACCTAGGTAAAATCAGTGATTTTATTTACACTCTCAATTCAAGCACAAGTTATTGGCAGAAAGAAAATGAGGGGAAAAAAACCTCTCCATTCTTTCTGTGGCTTGTAACAAGCAAGTTAAAATTAAACCAAACATATCATTAAACTAAAATCACTTTGGTTTTCATTAAACTAACAAAAAATTTAAGTACTTTAAGTATTAATCAGATTTACAATGAAAATTAAATAGATGAACCAATCAATGAACTAGCAATGATGTTAGATTGAATCATCAGGTGGGCAATTTTACCCATTCAATATTATGCCTCAACACACTATGTGGTAATGACAAGAAATTCTTTTTTAAACTGAAAGTTAATTTGTTTCCCTGTAGCCTAACATACCAGAAAAGTATGGCCATTAATGGCACTTGCTATATTTTTCTTTGGTGAATTTATTTAGTTGCTTTTTGAAACTTTTTGTATTTAATTTTCTCTGTAATATTTTATGCCGGTAAGTTTCATAGTTTAGTTATTCATTGTACAATGATTTTATTTATTTTTTTTTTTTTTCCAGACCCAGGGTAGCCCTTAACTGATGAGAAGACTCATTGCTACTTACAATCTCCTGGATATTAGCACATCGGCATACCCACCAACTAAAATTCCTGTTTACTCTTGAAAAGGTAATATTCTTTGGTTTTGTTTTAACTGAGGTTGGTATAGCAAACTTCTTATGAGAATGATGACTCTTCCAGTTTCTTCAAGTCTTATCTATCCATCATGACACTTGCCTCTTTGATATTGAAAGTAATACCAGCTTAGTTTGCAGTTTTGTCTCCCACTAAACATGTCTGCAAATGTAAATATTTGTCTCTTAGGACAGCAGTCTTCCTATACCTCCTGTTGTTTTATTAGGTTATTTGCCAAAGATTGGTCAAGAATTTTAGGAATAGGAAGATCTTTCTGAGCCAGTGTCTTTCATGTAAGATGCTTTACTGACTGGTATAAATCTGAAAAGGAATCTGCTATTGCAGAAGTTTTCAAAGTAACACTGACACAAGATAGTTGTATTTTTTTTCCACCAAAAGTATTAAAACCATCTTTGGTTGTTTTAGTTTGTTTTGTGAAATGTATTCCTTTTGTGAATACATTTACAACAAGAACTCTCCTGTGTAAAATGTATTTGGGTAACAGTAACTGTAAGTTTAGGTTGAACAACTTCTTTAAGCTGCTATGTGGCATTTAGTCCTGTTGAGATGAAGTTAACAGCTTGTTGTCATTGTAAACCAGGAAGTGTTCTGTGAAGTTAAGTGAAGCCATTGACTTTGGCAGTTACAGCCCTTTCAAAGCTAGAATCTTCCCACTTTCCAGATGATGGTTACAATTTGTCTGTGCCCTAGTTTTATTGCTTCGTTGCCAATATCTTTCTTCTGGGATTAACTTTGATCCTATTCTTGGAAGAACTACATGTAGGAACGTGTCTCTCATAACTAGGATAGACTAAAACTGAGGGCTTTGTCACAGGGAGCACTATGGTTTGAAGATCTCTGATGTTGCTTAGTCCATCTGAGTGATTGGAGAGTTTCAGTCTTGATTATTTTCCTTCCTGTTCTTCAGAAAATCATGGATCTACTTTGTTATTGTGGAAAATCTGTGAATAGACATCTGATGGAAGACAAACTTGGCTGCTTTTGAGATTTATTTTTTTTTTCCCCTCAGCATTTGGTAGTTTCTTTCCAAGTACAAGAATAGCCATGCTATTGTCTGCATTCTTCATCCAACTTCAGCCAAGGGTTATCATTCACAAATAAATTACCTGACTCTTCATGAAGTTAAAAAACTTCAGTTCAAACTGCTGCAGTGCTTTCCTTACAGTCCCCACATGCTAACCCTCTTCAGAGGGTTAGCATAAGCAAAGGATATTGTGCATATAAAGGTAATTTACCTCATCTGCAAGTTCTCCAGAGCACACCTCCATACATTGCTGGAGGAAGTGTGTGGATTTATGTATTTGAATGGACTTCCTCTTTAATTTGCAAAAAAGTTTGCATTCTTAGGTTCATTTTGAAGAGCAATATGGATCATATCCATATATTTGATATAGACTTCAAGGCAAAATACAGGTGATCAGAGGTAGATTAAACAGCTCAGAGTGGATAAAGTCACCTTAGATTCAGTGTAACATCAATTTATAACAACCCGAATGAATGTCCAATTAGCAGGCTCTTGGCTTTTTATTGTAGGTAGATTCTTTCAAACCATCTGGTTGGTACTTCTCCTCCATATATAAATTATACACGTGTTGAAGTTACTACTCTTGTTTTCCATGTCTTCAGTCAGTCTCCTTCATTCTGGTCCAAGGAGCACTGAATTAAATTGCAAAGTGGCAGAGCTTCAGCAGCAGATGTGCAGAGTGACAGTAGAGGCTGACAAGAAAACATTCACGTAGTTTGATGACAAAGCAGAGACTTGAGATTTTAGCAAAGAGAGTAGGGAGAATATTTCTCAACAGGATTGCTCCTGTAGAAAAGTATGGGCATTAGTCAAGTATTCTCATTTGTCCATGCAGTACCACAAGAACAGTCAAAATGTCATCACCTAGGCTTAATTAAAACAGAGGTGAATGACATGACTTCCAATAATAGCTTAAAAAAATTCTCCTGTTTATAGTATTTCTTTGTTTTTTTTGTTTTTTTTTTTTTTTTTTTTTTTTTAAGAATGTTCTTTAGTCATTATTTCTATGACATTGACTCCAACACATTTGGAGGCCAGTGCTCTGTGCTGGGAATTGTAGAAACATGGCACTGTACAGCCGTTCCCTTTGTGGGTAGTGCAAGCTTTACCTGTTGCATGGGTGCTTTATAGTGTATGCAGGACATTCCTGGTAAATTAGAAGTAGTGCATTTAGTTTTCACCGTGCTATCTTATGATTTCCCTGAGAGCACCCTTGCTGATAGTTTCAGTAACTCGTGCATCATGCAGTGATTGCATATAATTGTATTTTAATTGCCATAGTGTGTGTTCCCTTCCACAGCTGAGATTCCTTCTCCACTTTTTTGGATATTCTTTCTCCACCTCTCCAACATTTCACTTATGGTAGTAACTGCTCAAATCAGACTGCATTTGAAACCTGAGCTCTGTTTAAGCAAATAATTGTATGTTGTCATTTTGTAATGGTGTCAGGAATCAGTGGGGGTTTGTTTTGTTTTTAATGTAACAGAAACAGGATGAGATCTCAAGTAAGGATCAATATACTTGAAATAGTTCTATTTCAGTTTTAATTTTGATTGTTGTAGCTCTTGTGCTGCTATTAATAACTAAAAAGAAAGTTTGATTTTTGTCAGTTGTCTTTACAAGACTTTAAAGACTCTCCAGTTTTGGCAAGCTTTGATCAGTGTTTTTCCTACAAATAAGCTGGAGGCTTACTCCTGGGCAAACTTCCCTGTTTCTCTTATTTCTGTTTCAGCATATCGCTTTTGAAGGCAAATTTCCATTTGATAAACCAAGCTGCTTAGAGCTTATCCACTTCTTTCTTAGGAAGTTGCCAATTTGCCTCTTACTTGAAAGTTCTTCTTTAAAATTTGTTCTGCATTTCTGGAATAAGATAGCAGATTTTTCACAGGAGTTTGGTTTTTAATCCCTCCCTTGTTTTCCAGCAAGCATATTTCAGCAGCTTTAATTTGTCAGTAACCCACGTCTGACTCAGCTTAGCTTTGTTTGCTTAAGTTTTCTTTTCTTCTGCTCTAGCATGAAGATGTAGAATTTTTCTCCCTTTAATTATAATAATGCAGATAATTCCCAATCTGCCAACTCCTTTTGCTTTTAACTATCAAAAGAATTTCTGAAAGGTATTTATTTTAATATAGGCTTTTGTTGCAATTTAATTGTGACTTTTAATACGATGATTATTAAAAATTGCCTCATCTTCTATTCCATTCTGCCTCCTGGCACATAAGAGCCCTCTTAAGGGTGTTTTCACCACTGTATCTCCATGGAGGCAGCAGGTGGGAGTGTGTTTGTTGCCCTCAAGTGCTGTGAGTCAGCTCAATCTGAGAGACAGAAGCTCATTTTAACATGGCACTAAGCCTGAGCTAATAAGCCTTATTGAGTGCAAGATGTGTTAGTTTAGGCCCAACATCTTGTTAACATCTCTAAGTAGCTTCGGGACTGTGTCATCTCAGTGCCCAGATGAAGAGAACCTCTATCCAAGTGCAGTGAGTGCACCTGCTTGCACCTGTCTTTGGAAAAGCACACTAATTTTTTCAGCGACAGTGCTGGTAGAACCCAAATGCTTCCCTTCTAGCTTTTCCCAGAAGAATCTGAAGTAATTTCTAGGTTATCCTGTTAGAGACCAAATCTTTGAAATTGAGCCAGTTCTGGCTGGCTCAACAAACAGAATTTGTTCAGACTCTAAAATTGGAATTTGCTCAAACCTCATATCGAAACTCAAACACAAGACTTACTGGTTCAGATTCCTCTTCAGAGTATGAGAAATACTGTGAATGTAGCACAGCCCAGTCTCGCATTGGTGGTCTTTGAACCTCCCTGCTAGAAGAAGGTTCTTTACCAGCAAAACCAAGCTGAATATGAACTCCAGTGTTCTGTTTTTTAAAGTCTAGAATTATATTTAGGCAGCCCTTCACAGTTTCTTACACTTGATTAGAGTACTGGGGAAGTGGCCAGTTTTGAATTAAAAGCTATAGTTTGTGGTCTCTTTTCCTCAAGAATCAAAATAGTGTTTTACATTTTAGCAGCACAACCGCTGCTTTGCAGGTCATTCAGAGCACTTTTTGAAGACTTTGGAAATCTGGCCCTTAGTGGCTTTAGTTGGACTCCTGTCTCAGTGAAGATATTGCCATTAATTTTAATTAAAATTAATCCCAGTAGATTACTGAAATAACAAATCACAAATTACGAGAATGGGCTGAAACTTTTTACCACCTTCTTGTAAGTAAGAACATGTTATATATTAATGCTTGATAAAGTTAAGTATGAAGTTTTCAGTCAGTAATCATGGAGTTACTCAGTTGGACAGAGATTAATACCAGATATGAATATCAGAGCTGAGGTATGAATATGAGAGTGCTGTTGAGATCAGCCTTAACATTTGCAATTTATTAAGAACCTTGAGGCAAATGTTTTGAATATATCAACTAGGTTGTCAAAGCATTACTCCAATCTGTTTTCTGTAACACCTGGAAGAAGAGACAGTGAAAATTTTATAACCTTGATATGGCTGGAACTTATGACTTAGCTCAAGTTCCTGTCAACCCTGCCCAACAAGCATGACTGCAAGTTCTTGATACCCAGCTGAAAGAAATCCACTGGGTGATGTTTACCTGCTAAAAATGCCTCCTGATAGTTCCGTGCACTGATTATGATAGTTCCATTTATCAATAAACATGGGATACCATTATAGCAAGCTTATGATATATTTATTAAAATATGATTTACCTTTTAAAACCACATTATGAATCCAGGTGTTGAGTAATCAATGTTTTTGTAGCATCCTGAGCTCTAAAATTAGCCTTCCCTGTATACAGAGCTTGTAGTTGAGGTTATTCTATGGTTTGCTCAGCACTTGCTAGGTGCCTTGAGAGAGGGTGGAGGCTGTCTTGAAGTGAAGGAGAGCATTTCCACAGCTACTAGGAATGTTTTGTGTTATGTGTGCTGATGACACACCTATGGCACATGTCTTATAATTTTCTTGCACACCCCTGAATGGGCGTGATTTAGCTACTTGATACGAGAAAGAGTCATTCTTTAACCATGTTAAGGACAGGAACTTGGAAGATCTGGGTGTTAATGATGAGGTGTTTCAAAATATCTGTATAATTCCTTTCAGGTGATTTTTCTGATTCAGTTCAGTTTTCCTCATATAAGTCAGAAATATATTTGCAGTTGATTCCAGGCTAAATTAATCCATATAAATTAATTCCTATAAATCCTTATAAATGTATAAATTGCCTTGAGATATTTTGATAGGAAGCATCCTAGTGCTGCAGTGCCCTTTCCTTGAAAATTTAATTTTTACAGTTAATTTTCAGAGGCAAGATGAAAGATTGCTTTTACTACTTTTTTCTCTGCAGTGCTAACAAGAGTAGCTAGGGAGAAAGACCTCCATATTTAATCACTGTCTCAGGATTGCTCTGTTTCTAGAAGGAGCTTAACAGCTGAAATTCATCAGTCTTTACAAGTGTTTTGGAGCAATTCAGGTTCTGTCTGAGTGACATTCCTCTAAGGCAGGCTTTTCAGTGAGAGTCTGCAGATTTCACAAAGTCCTTTGTTGTTCTTGTGTCAAGGTCATGCAGCTTTCCTAACTGACATGTAAAGAAATTCTGGCACATACAGAATCAACATAATAGTACTCTTCAATGCCTTCAGGCAGTAGTAGTGGTTGGGTATAATTTTATATAGCTGACAATCATTCCATTGTGAAGTCCAGGAAGAAAGCCTTTCTTCAGGGCTTCTTCCTTCTTCTTACCAGTATTGTTTTAATCTTGTATTATTGTAGATCGACCTTTTTAATGCCATGTAATTATTCTGTCACCTATTGATATTGAAAAGCAATCTGTGGTTGTACTGAATGGTAGCTTCTACTTTGTCTTGTAAGCTCAGGGAGAGCAAATAGTTTTGGACTGTCACTATTTGTTCATGATAGCATCTTTTTATCTGAAGCATAACCAATTAGGAACAAAAAAAGTCTTCTTAGTTGCTGCTGCCAGTGTTAATCCATTCATTAGCTGGTACAGTTGATGAATGAGTGGGGTCTCTAGAAGATGAGCTTGTTGCCTCCCCACTGTAGACAGGATGACCTGGTTATAACCTGTGTGTGATTTGAGTGATAGTTCAGCTTGCTGCTGTAGTTCCAGAGCTGGATCAATGCTAATAAAGGGTGGAATGAAGAAGGGTTATAGATGCAATAATGATCTCACCGAGGTCTTTCAGGGAGTAAAGAAAAGCACAGTTTTACTTTTATCACTTCTCACATATTAAACTGATAGCTGAGTCACTTTTTCTTTAAACTGAGAATAAACAGACTCCGTAAGTGCACTGTCTACCTTGTCAAATTTACAGTCTTAGCCTTGGTTGCCTAAAGACCAACTCTTTAAAAAATGACTAATCCGGCAGTAATCTCCAAAGCATTAGCTTTGTAATATCTCAATAGGACCCATCCTACCTATAATTAATACCCTGAAGTTAAGGCTATGTTTTACAAGATAAGAGCGCTTGTGAAAAGTACATGTGTGACTTGCTATCTAGAATGCTCAAGGGATGAGACATTTGTGCCCTGTAATGTAAGTAGGTTTATAATAAATTATTATTGCCAGATTCAGCAGTCCTTCCATGTACACTGATTTGAATGCACTTATTTATACAACACATGTGGCAGAGATTAATAAGGGCTGCTGTTACATATCTCCTCATGGTAAGAAGACTAGATTTAGTTGGGTAACATTTTAGGAATTTTCTGTGCTATTAAAATTTCATAACAGCTCTTTCAAGGCTTTCTCCTTGTTGTCAAAATATTTCTATTAATGTGTTTAGAATGAACTGCTGAGATAATACTTTTAGCAGAAAGAGTATGGTGATACCATAGTTGGACTTAATTGTCTGCATTAGGTAATTTCCAGTGTGGAAACAGAAAAACATCAATTGGCACAGACTCTAGAAAAAACGGATGCATGCCATTCCATAATTGTTCCAATTTGTACAGGCTTATTAGGATACATTTATTGTGTGACTTTCACATCTATTTCATGTTTTCAGTTTAAAAATAAATAGAATCCAATACAATATCCTATTACAAGCACCCTAATGGGTTTAAATAAAAAGGCAAAAATAGTTTCCAGTGTAATTACACTGAGTGCCAGGGTATTATACTGGAAATGCTCTGCAGAATTTGAAACACACAGAAATAAATATGCTAAAAGCACAATATTTATGCAATAAATTTCTTAAAATCATCTGCATTATTGTTGCTGGGAAGAGAAAAGGAAGAAATCTAACCCCTCTGGCACAGTGAGGCCCAGAAGTAATGGCTAGTTAAGTTTGCTTTAAAGCCTCTTGCACAAGAATTAGGGATTAAAGCGCTGGTTTATTGTAATATCAGTGTTACCAATGCTTTTTTCCTGCTTTTTTCTTCATTAGAGATAGGAGAGTAGCGACTTCTTTGTGTGAATGACGATATATAGGACACTGTTCTATACATTCTATAGAAACGTAAACCACATGAAATTGTATTTTAAAGGTAGTAGGTTATGGCATTTTATATATAAAGGAACATTTTGAAGAAATCCCTAATTGAGACAAGGGTGCAATGAAAAGGAGTTTGCGTTCATATAATAAAGGACCATTTATAACAAGTTCTGACATGAGACTGGATTTAGATTGCCTTGGCAAGCCTTATGCTAGCATGTCTTAGCTTCTGATAGCTGCATATTGTACTTGTCTCTGTGATCAAAAAGCAAGCTATGGGAAACACCTGAAATTCTGGTGTGTGGAACCAGTGGCACATCAGCATGAGAGGACTGATGGACCCAAGTAGCTTCATTGACTGGCAATGTAATTGTTCTTTTTGATTAGGATCTCTCAAGTAAGAATAATAGGCACATGCTTTCCCTGGGATTTCACAAGTGTTTGCTGAGAGCAAGGAAAACTTGCAAGGAAATATGCATTACATTCCAGGTCTCAGGAAAACTGGGCTGTACTAATTAGCTAATTTTTGTCCGTTTCTTTAAAACTGATCCTGGCTGACTGTCCTCTCCATGCTGTTGTGCAGATTCCCCTTCTGCTTCTCTCTACTTCTGTCTGCATTTCTCCCCACTGCACTCCGTACAGGTACTACCAGCAAAACCACTGACAATACAAAACCCAGGCCCAGCCTGTCATTACTGTGGACATTGGACCTGTGCTTTTCAGTCATATTAAGTACAAGGTCTCCTTCAGTATTTTAAGTTCCAGCATGAGCATGTCCAGTAGTCTGGAGGTCTTAAAAAACCAAAGAATATAGATCTGTTGATATCATAATTTCAGAGTCATCCAGTTACCAGCAAACTATTTTTATTTTATTTCTAAAATATATTCCTACTATAGCAAAGTCTTTCTGCAGTGTACCTTTTCTGTGCTTTAATGTTTAATATAGGTTTAAGAGAGTGAAAAGACCATTAATTAATTAGCACGCCAAGCTCTAAACTGAAACTTTAAATCTCTTTTAGTGTGCTAAGGTTGTCTCTATTTAATAGCTCAAAAAAATTTGGAAGCATTGGTTAAAACAATACAAACCACGTAGAATTTACTTACAAAAAGAATTAACAGTTTAATTTAATAGGTTTCATCTTTGCATTTAGAAAGGCAATAGAGTAAAATTGTCACCTGTAATTACTGAAATCTAATTTTGTTTACTAGTTAGATCATTGTCAGCTCACACCACCTGTTGGAAAGGAGAAAAACAGGACAGGGTAAGCAGCATTTTAAACATGAGATTTTATATGAATGCCTATTTAAACAACATTGTGAATATTTGAATGCCTTCAGGATACATAATGGACTTTATGAGACAGTGCAGCATTTAGTATTGGTATTGGATTTATAGGCCATAGAAGAAAGAAAATGTGTCACATTTCCCAAATTTGTTTGTATTCTTTCCTCCATCATCTCCTACCTTAAAAAAAATCAATAACAGGCCTTACTAGGAAAAACTATAACAAAACAGATTGAGAAATTTAGCGCAGTAAAGTCATAATCTTAAAAAACACCTAACTTGGATACCTCTACCACAAGAAAAAAAAAAAAGTAAAATCTTGTGAATTTTGCCACCCATCTCCTGCTCAAATCTGGATTTAATAGCAATTCAGGAAGTTTTGGTGGTAAATACTAACAGGTGTTTGTTACTAAACAACAGGCAGTTAAGTCTTGGACAGCATCACTTTTTGGTCCCAAGGTAAGAAGTAGTTGCCAAGCCTGAATTAGTGAGGTTATCAAGCTTCAGCAGAGCAAGAGGCATTTCTTTTGAATTTCCTGTCTGCAACTGTTTACGTCTCACACAAATAGAGTATTGGGTACACTTTAACTTTTGCAAGTACCATCATCACTCATTAGCCATAATGGAGTCAGTCATCAAGCAATATAACCCAAACATACTTCTCATGAGGTTGTGAAATTCTGAAGGAGAAAATTTATTGTGCTATTTAGAACATTCTGCCTTCCTGAAACTTCAGACCTATTCATTTCAAAAGCAATGAAAACGATGTCTCTGCTTTTCTCCCATCTGTTCCACCCAATAGATTTTTGAGTGCTGAATGCCATGAAGCCTGCCTGGGTAATTACCTGAAGGTCCTCAGCAACCAATTACTTGTTACTATCAGTAGTGTTTTCAAGAGACTCCTGGATGTGATGCCATGCTTGCTGACATATTTGGGGATATATTGGTATGTGCTAGGTACTGTTTAATAATGAATGAATATGGTTGTTTCACACAAAGGTCTTGCATATGTTACCAGTAAGAACAGAATTTGATCTGTAGATTTTGATGTTACTCTAATCCTGAATGCTTCTCTTGTTTGCTGGTGAAAGAATGACTGTCTTGGCTAAGGAGATTGGATTTTGTTTTGATCCTGATTTAGAATATAAACTTCACAGAGTCAAGAGCCTAGGCATTTGTTTGTGCCATGGGACAAGTCTTAAATGAGGCAAAACTATTAACTGCTGTTGAATTTGCTGTGTTTTTGTAGTAAACTTTTGAAAAGTGTCTGAAGCACAGGTTGTTTTAAATCAGAACACACTGTACTGCTAACCATCTGAAGCCTAGAGGAGATAAAGTAGAGACAGTGTGTACTTGTAAGCCCATTCTTTTCCCATTCTGTACCAAATGCGATTGATGGTTGCAGAGTACATAGTCCAAATGTAATCTTATCCTAGAGGTTCACTTTTAATGACAGTTTAAATAGCGAAACATTCAAACACGACCTAAGCTCTTCATTATCACCTGGCCTAGCATTTAAGTAACAGGTTTTCACTAGTACACCTCCTGTTTCTACTGTCTTAACTGTATCTTTATACTTTAGCTGGTGTTAATAAGCTATAACATTAAAATGAGGGAAGAATAGCTAATGTGGATGACTGGCTTGTGAGAGAATCTATGCTGTTCTTTGTGAAGCTCTGTAAATTCCGTGACTCCTGATGTCCTGGTCCAGGTTCTTAAATGCATGTCTGCATCCAAAATTAGATGTTACAGTAGAGTTCCTTCTAGTCTTGCATATAGGCTCCCTGTACCACCCTTGTTGCTGTGTTACATCAGTGTAAATCTTTGGTGCTTGTATCCTGTATTTGCTAGCTTTCTTGGGATGTCAAGAAGAGGCAACCACTTTTAAAGGGTGGAGGTGTAAAGGATTTATGGGCTTTGCCATATAGATGCTCCTATATAAGTATTTTGGCCAAAGATTTTATTATTTGTTAGGGTTTATAATAAAAAACTTGTTGCTTCAATGGAAATAAAATTTTCATCGCAATATTCACTTAAACTGGAGGCATGCCAATTCTTTATGCCTGAATCCTTGCTTTTGAAATAGAAGTATTCTTCCATCTGTTTCTCATCTCCAAATAAATTACGTTGACTATAGATAGTGTTGTTTGTTAATCAGTTTTCAGCTGTAGTGGCAGCATGTCTTGTGAAACCCTGTCTGCAGATTCTTGTCTGATAGACTGGCAAAAAGAAAGGTGACAGCTGATCTTCTTTTCAGGTAAATATAGTAATGTTTTCTGATCACTTGGCCCTATAGGCTTTCTACATGTAAATGAAGGGACAGCGTCAAGTCTCAGCTACACCATTATAAATGTGAGAATACCAGTGGGTGTCAAAGGAGTTCTTTTGAACTCAGAAGTGTAAATCAGTATACATTCTGGTCATACAGGTAGTTTTAACATAGAATCAGAAACACCTTCCACTAGACCAGGTGTCAAAAGTTTTTGGGCAAAGCATCATCCAACTTGGCCTTGTACACTTCCTAAAGGCAGGCAGCTCTTTAGGTACTGGAAGCTGCTCTAAGGTCTCCCTGGACACTTCTCTTCAGGCTGAACAATCCCAGCTCTCTCAGCCTGTCTCTGTGGCAGAGGTGCTCCAGCCTCTAATCATCTTCATGGCCTTCCTCCAGACTTGCTGAAGCAGGTCCATGTCCCTCTTGTGCTGGGGGCCCCAGAGCTGAACACAGTACTGCAAGTGGGATCTCATGAGAGCAGGGCAGGGGGAGAGAATCACCTCCCTTGACTCTTTGAGTGCAACTGTCCAGCCAGTTCCTTATCCACCGATGTCAAATCCATGCCTCTGCAGCTGTCTGATATAATAAAAATACAAAGTAATTTTAAAAAGTGGCTGCATGATTCTTTAATATTTTAGTGTTTATTTAATTCTCAGTGAATAGCAGAAACACAGCTTCTAAGGGAAGCTCAGAATAGGCTGAATTCATTAAATGGGGCATTGATAGTGAATTGATCTGCTCTTTGCTTCATATGGGTTTAATCCATATTTATAGAAGAGCTGTTATTTTTTTATCTACATTCCAGAGCACTGCCACAAAAATGTCTGATGCATAGTCTTTATTCATTCTGCATGAATAATTTGCACATGATATCAAACCCCAGATCATACATGTAATAAATTGCAGTTCAAAACAGTTACGAGAATGCAACCCTTAGAGCAGGTTTTGGGGTACATCATTTGGTTTAGAGCCCTGTCTAAATGCTTGAATAAATGCTTGAATTTTCAGAGCTTCTGATCAGACCTAATTTGCTTTGAAGTTACGGGAAACTGCAGAATGGTCTTGCCACACAGAAATTGATAAAGCTGAGGACAAAACTAACTTCATTTCCTGACGTAATTCAGTTTTTCAGGCACAGGAGTATCCTTTTGTTTGTACTGTCGCACAATCCGAACCACATGCATTTGATGGAAGTGCTGTACTTTAACAAATTAAAATGAAAGGTGTTTCAAAATCCTATTGTTTGTAACATTGCCTGCTGTATGTTTTTGTGTTTTTCTGTAATTTGCCTGCTTTTAAGGCTGGTCTGTGGCAGCCTTCCTCATACAAATATCACTTTTTTCTGTAAAAAGCCTCATTGATTTGTAAAGAAAGGTCGGACAGTGTGGGCTTTACCAGTTTAAAACAAGCAGTGTTATAGAATACAAATGATAGAGGAGATAGAGGTGAGAGATTTGCAGCCAATTCATCAATCTACTAAATTCTTTATAGGATACTTTCAGTATTTTAAGGAGAATAGCTGTACATGCCTTTTTTATGAAAGGAACTCCATCATTTGCTGTGGAAGATATCTCACTGGTAATTTTACAGGCAGAAATAGATTGCAGTCTGTTGAAATAAGGAAATGAGCAAGCGGCATCAAAGTACTTCTTTTAAATGGAAGCTTAAAGAGAGTGTGAAAGGGCATTGATGATTTCACAACCAAATGCTGTTGTGTAATCTGTCTTCATGAGTGGAATAGTGACCCAGGAGTGTCATTAGGCAATGTTACTGTTCAAGAGTGTCTTCATGAATTAAAACAGAACAGCACTGCTGTTTTGTTATCTTTGTGGATTCTTTCTATGGCGCTTGGGAATTTAGAGCTAAATGAATTTTGTGCTTCTAATCAGAGGTTCAATCTCATGCGTACTATACGACAGAAATTTACATGGATACAAATAGCAAAGATGAAGAAGCTTTCTTTCCATGTTACAGACAGAGTTATTGAACAACTGCATTACAGGAATTGTATTAAGACTGTGAAGTCCGCACCTGAAAAGTTAGGAAAAGCTGTAATGAAGGCTGCAGGTACACATATGTGTATAATCTCTTCCTAAAATCATGCTGCCCACTTACAAGCCAGAATGCAGTGCTATATCCAGCTCGTAAATTCTCAGCCTACACTGCGATTTAGGCACTAGAATATTCCTAAAGCCTACAGAGTAATCAAGCTGTCTCCACGCTAGCACTACTTAATCTGAAGTGTGTCATATTTGGCATGAAGATTCTTTGTTTCTTAAGCAACTGAAATGATCAGAAGCACCTTCTTGGGGAAGAAATATGCCTATTCTGTGTTAAAAGTTCCAGTGCCATCTAGGTTTATGGTAAGAGTTGCCTAAATTGTGGTAGTGGAGTGGCTTTTGAAGATGGAAGTTAAGCCTAGAAAAAAGGTTCTTGAAATTTGAAGCTTGAGGAAGTTAGGACCTACACGTGTCACTGAAATTTGGTAATTCTAGAAGGCAATGACAAAACCAGAATATTTTGGTATGATGTGATATAAAAAGGCTGGGAAGTCAGCATTTGTTTGGGATGACCAGATGAGTGATTTACTTGGACTACAGTTTCAGTAGTCCCGAGAAAACTGTCTATCCTGCATATCTATTTTGAAACTAGAATTTAAAAATCTATGCTGATTACATAGCTGTATACATTCAGGAAAAGTATTTTTTCCTGAGTTTAAAATATAAACCAGCATGAAGCTGTGTAACTGAAACTAATCACATCTTTGCTTATTACATGATTTCTGTAACAGTTCATGTTATTTACACTGACTGTGGAATAATATACAGCAGAGTTTCAAACAGATTTACATTAAAAAAATACATTGCAGGCTTGTGCATCATATGCATCAAAGTATAATTCTCCATGATGTCTCAAACTGGACATCCAGAAGTTTGAGTTCTGTTTACTGAAATCTTGATTATTTGTTTTCTTCCCTTCCATTTCATTTTATTAATAATCTGAAAATAAGCATTGCTAAAATAGAAGCTTGGAGGCTGTGTCTCGTTGCTTTATATGTATTTATTCTTACCAGTGAACAATTTTTATTATCCAATCTGTTGTTTTCATGCATTGCTGGTATGATTTTCTGTTAATTTTCTGCCCTGCTTCTCATGTCCCAGAAAAGTATGTTGCACCACTTTTCCCTATAGCTAACCTAACCTTCCATTTCACATCTCTGATAGATTTTAATTGCTTTTGCTGATATTTGAGTTCATTCTACAAAGCTCCTTACAAGGGATATTAATTGCAATAAAAAAAAATCCCAGTGTACCAGTTTGACATAATAATCTGTAATGCTTGAATGGGTTTATAAAGAATACTGAAAATATGAATGCCGGCATGACCTACATGTAAGACAAAAGCTATTCCCTTAGGGAATGGAGATAATTTGCTTTTGTCTCATACATTATGCATCTCCTTTTTTACACCCTATTTCCATGAAAAATATTTTTTGTTATGTATGGAAGAGTTGTTAAAGTTGTGAGAGGAGCATTAGGCTCAGTTTGTTGGGATGTTAACATTCTGCTAGGATTTCTGCAGTCTGGCTTCTTTGTTTCTTATTACCTATTCACAATATCTTTTGCTGGTCTTCGATGCTTTTCTGTGAGTAGCTTTCTCTTTCCTCCTTTATTCTTTGAAGAGTGAATGCTGCTGATTTCTTTTTGTTGGGGAAGAGGCACAGAAACGGGAAACTTTATAAACCAAAAATACACTGTAGATGTTTCATTCGTGTAACCATGCCATTGATTAATAATTAGCCACCTTATGTTAAAAATTCAGACATTATTTAATTCTCACTGACTCTGATGGCTTTCTTGACAGGCAGGGAACAAGCTTGACCTCATATAAAGTACTGCATTGTCTCTTCAGACACTGCAGGATTTATGAGCAGAACTTGTAGTTAAGGGAATAGTTCAAAGTACAATGGGTATTCAACCCTATAGGCAAGAAATCGTCTCTTCCACAACACTTAAAGAAATTATGTCCCTTTATGACAACTGAGTTGCTAGGGATGGGTTTTTCAGTTACTTTATAGTGAGAATAAAAAGATGTAGATTAGCACTGTGCTAATTAGTGCCCTCTCTAATTTGTTGCATATTGCTTTCCTTTTCCAGGTTGTAAAAGAAAAGAAATTGGGCCTTTGAAGATCATAAATCTCCAATTCTGCATCCTCTGGTCTTGTGATGAGACATGTATTATATGGGTTAAATTATAGACAGCTTTCTAGATAGGAATATGCCACTGACCCCTACAATGGAAGCATAATATAGTAGGTTTCTTGTCTGTCCTTCTGAAGGTACCTGTTTTTTTAATAGAGACTTTTGCTGAGGTGCCTCCAAATTAAGTTTTTAATTTAAAACCTCACCTATATCTCGCCTCCTGGGATACCAATAAGAAAAAGTATGCATGAAAAATCAAATACTACATAACAATTTAATAAGCTCTGCAAACAAACGATGTTGAGGTGAGCCAACTCCTGAATCTGTCTGTCTATCCAGTTTACTAATTGCTCTGTTACATATTTAATGGACAGTAATTGTTTTTTTTTAGACAGTTGTGTTTGAGGTGTGTCTGTTCTTAGGTTACCTATCATTCATCATTTTGCAGGCAGGATACCAGTATAACCTGTATATAACCATGGATTGGAAGACACTGAGCATTTCATTTTTATTCTAGTATCATTTGACAGTATTCAGCTGGATCTCTTATTTGCATGTTTAAATTTTTATATTAATAGGTAAGTATTTTTTTTTCAACTGTCAGCAAAAAGAGGCATTCATGTCCCTTTACCTTCTACAACAATATTTATAGTACCTAATTGACAACAGAGTTATTGAGTTTGATCATTATTCCAATCACAGTATGATGTATTTTATAACAAATGACCCAAAAGGGGTACTACAGTGCCATTAGCTAACATGAATGTTTGAAAATACATTGCTTGTGTATTAACCAGAATATGAGAGAAAACACTGGTTTGCTGCGTGAAAATACTGAAGCAGCAGCCTGACAGTGTGAGGAAAGAGCGAAATCAGCAGAGAGTGGCCTGTAAGATTGTCAGACTCTGAATAATGTTTGAACAAGTGTGAAGCAAGAATATTGTTAGATGATGCATATGATGTACAGGAGCCTTGGAAATACCGCTTTTCTAGCAGATGAGTTACTGTGTGCATCTAAACCCTGAATATCATTCATCTGCACCACACTGTGTTAACTGTGATGTGCTATATTTCCTGCCTCAGAAATTCTAATGAATATTTTATAGGGTTCTTTTGGTAGCTGAAGTTCTGTTTCTAGGTCTGTCTCTCTCTCTTTTTTATTTTCCTTGGGGTGGTGGGCATTGCCCATAAAGTTCTGGCTAGCTTTATGACTGGGATTAGGTGAGAAAAGCTAATAAGGGAATAACAACCACTTTTCCTCTTGTGAGAATAGCTACAGTGCTTAGATTGCCTAAACACCTTATATTAGAGAAATTCTTTTCTTTTAGGGTTAATTCTGATTGGCAGTGCTAGCCTCTAACAAGGTGTTAAATGCTACAGATTTCTGTTAACTTCAGTGGGAATAGTATTTAAGGCTTTAAATTGCACTAGAGCACGGGATGCAGAAAATCTGTGGTGTTTATGATCAGGAAAGCATATTACTGCTTTGTCCTTTTTACTGTTGTAGATGTGAAAGTTTTCCTGAAGGATGTATTCTGTTACCAAGGGTGTAATTCCAGTGTTGTGTGGTTTTTTAACTTCTTTAAGATTCTTGTTACTGCATAATCGGTCATTTTAACTGTGTGTTTCTGATGTATTTGTCTCTTTAGCTGTTGTGTATATCTGTTCCCCTGTGCTTTTTCACGCTTCTCCATATTCTTAAACATCCTCTTTCCTTTTATGACTAGCTTGCTCTCATTCCTATTAACACTTGTTGTCTTTGTCAACACTATTACAAGTACTCTGTAATCCAGCCTTCTGTACTTGCTCTTGGCAATTAAAACGCAAAGGAAAAACAGACATCATAAAGAAAAAAGGCACAAACCAAATGATATGGTATGATGTAATCGCTTGACAAGCAATCACCTCTAAGCAAAAATATTCCCTCTGTTGTTATCACTTTGTCCTTTCTTATTCCCCACCATGACTGTCGTGATTATTTGTAGTTATACTGGCTTTAAATCCTTCAGCTCCTGTCCACATGAAAACAGGAGAGATTTTCAAAGGTACAAATAGTGTGTACACGCCCAGTTCTTGTAGAAATGTTGCATTCCTGCTCCTTATGGCTACATAAACAGCATGAGCATGTGCAACTCTTTCTCATTTTTGGGAGGGATTTTCTGTTTGAGACACTAAAATTCAAGAAGATCCCGGTAGGAGAAGATGACCCCCCTATGTCTGTGATCGGTATCCTTTGTTAAAGGTAGTTTGGTACTATAGTTTGCCTATAAATATATGCTGTTTTGTTTATGTAGGTGTTGTGGTTTTACCCTTTCCAGCAACTAAGCACCGCCCAGCTGATGCTTACTCCCCCTCAGTGGGATGAGGGAGAGAATTGGAATAATGAAAGTGAGAAAATTTGTAGCTTGAGATAAAAAGAGTTTAATAGGTAATGCAAAAGCCGCACATGCAAGCAAAGCAAAACGAGGACTTCCTTTACTACTTTCCATTGGCATGTGTTTAGAGCCATGCTCAGGAAAGCAGGGCTCCATCACTCCTTCAGCAGTTCCTTGGGAAGGTCAGCGCCATAACTCAGAATGTCTACCTCTTCCTTCTTCTTTTCCCAGCTTTATATGCTAAGCATGATGCTATATGGTATGTAATATCCCTTTGGTTAGTTGGGGTCAGCTGTCCCAGCTGTGTCCCCTCCTAGCTTCTGGTGCACCCCCGCCTACTCACTGGTGGGGTGATGTGAGGAGCAGAAAAGGCCCTGATGCTGTGTTAAGTAGCGCTCAGCAATAACTAAAACATTCCTGTGTTATCAACACTGTTTCCAGCACAAATCCAAACCCTAGCCCCATACCAGCTAACATGAAGAAAATTAACTCTACCCCAGCCAAAACCAGCACAGTAGGCCCTACTGACAACAGTAGTGTGAGGGCAGGAAACAACATCTACCAAAGGAACTCTTTTTTTTTTTATGAGCTACTCCTACTGTATCTCACTTTTATTTTTTAAGGCATTTGAACTACTACTTATATCTATCCTACCTTCTTTTTCTCTGCGCTGTGCAGTAGTCTTATGATTTCTCTGGTAAAATGCCTCATTCTCATAAAACTAGCTCTGAACCTAAACTTTGAATTTATTGTTGATGATGATTGATATGGTTATCTTAGGTGTTGTGGAAATTATAATCATAGGGTTTGTGTTGTTCAGCTCAGCTTGACTAGCCAAGTAGTACCCAGAGCAGGAGACAGGAACAGAGCTGGGAGAGGTGGACGGTGACTTTCAAGTGGCTTGTCCTGACCATGGGTTTTTGAAGTGGATTGAAATGGTTTCTAATCCACTTCTGCTCATGGTCACAGAATATCTTCTTGTAAAGCTATGAAGCTTGCTTCATCAGTACCTTCTTTTCTCCAGTCCTGTTAAATGCAACTGGAAATAACTCATGTTAAATTTCAGTCTAAAACCCAGGAGGTTTAATTATATGAGAAACTGGAAAAACGGAAAGAAATGCAGTGGACAGTCACAGGATTGAATGACTGCTAGCACCTTACTTTAAAATGCTATTTCCATTTAGAGGCATCCATTTCCAGAATGACTGTAGTCATAAAAGTCATGCAACAATAAGTACTATTAATATGTAGGTGGAGGGGAGCTATAACTTCAGAAACATTATTCTGAGGAGCAGCATTAAAGCCCTGTGATTAGGTGTGCTTGAAGATGGACCACTATGTATTTCTGTAAAGAAATGTCAAAGAAGAATAAACTTTGTAATACCTCACAGGAAAGGCTAAGAAGAGCTGGAAATGGTTTGAAATGTCTGAAACTTTGTCTCAGACTGCATCGACACTAGTCAGAAATAATTTATACTGATGCCTTTATGCTGATTTCTTAAATATTCTAGTGTGTTACCGTCATAGTTGAAGTACGAATGCTATTTTTAGCTTAATAACACCTCACAGTTCAGTTACTAGCAGCACTTACTATCTGAGTAGGTGGTTATAGTCCAGAGGAAAAATTCTGGGTCATGGCATTTTTGATGGAAGTCCTTACCTATACTGGTTGTTCTGGAGCTTGTTATTGTTGGTGTTACATTTGTTGTTATGCTAGTTGCAGTTTTGTCTATGTCCAGTAAGGTTTATGAAACAGAGAGAGTGCAGTTATAGATTATTGTGAACTTCTATCCAATTCTGAATTAATGATACAATCTTGAAAGTTTGAAAAGGCTTGAACAGGGGCAAGAACATGCCCACCTTAAGATGCTCATTTCAGCTCATGCTTGCATCCTTTAAGGAAACTCTTAAGGAATATTACCTGCTATGCATAGACTTCATTTTATCTTCCCAGCTTTAACAGCCTTTGGAGTCTGCCTCTTTGGCTGAAACGAGATTGTTACGGTTGTATGTAGGTATTAGAACAAACCATCTAATGGCCATTTAGAAGAATCCTCCTTACTTGAACTGTATTCAGTAATAAGAAGTCCTTCCTACTTGGCATGTGACATATGTCATGAGCTGGTGATATGCCACTTTCAGTCAACTAATTAGGTGTGTTTTCTCCTACTCCTCAGGTAGCCTGAGGTAGCCACAGACCCACTGTTAGTAATTGGTGAAGATGGTGCTGACAGCATAAAATATTTAGAAAAACAGTGGTGTTCATACAGGTAGCAAAGCTTAAAAATTTGAGACTTTCAGTGGTGTTCTGTCAGTTCAGTCAGAGAGCTCCACACTTGTTCAGTACTTTTTCACACTAATTGGTTACTCTTCAAAGGCTTAGTTACCATACTGAAACTACTTTTGTATCCTGGATAGATACCAAAATGCTAATATCTTCACAGCCATACACTTTGTAGATGGGGGTACTGTTTTCTAATATAGCAGATATAAAATACAGGGTAGTACTTGTTAGAGATGTAAAAAAACTGAGAAGGAAAACCAGTTCAGCATGATTTTGTTACTGTAATTTCTGGTAATCTCTGTGATGGAATCTTGCTATACTCTGACAGCACTGTTTGCACACACCTCTGAGTGTTTACAGAAGACACGAGACAGGCAAAAAATTTGTTCAGGGGATGCTACTGCTCTTTCAGTTTCAATCACTGAAGAATGAACTGAAATCGGGAATAATAATAAAAAGCCCTGTGTGTGGTTTTGGTGAGAGTGTTACTGGTACTTAGACTTTTGGTAATTGAAATTTAATCAACAGTTTATATAACCAATATGATTTGTAGTTAATTTTAATAAT
>WYDI02020267.1:0-14916 GCA_009867235.2 Psittacus erithacus | reverse complement strand
AAGTTAGAAACACAGCGCTGCACCAGCCACTAAGAAGGAGAAAAAATGACTGCTACTGCTGAACCCATGACACATGTTCAGGAAAATGCTGCATTTTTTAAATGTTAAAATAAATTATAAACTGTCTCTAGTTTTATTTTTCTTTTTCTTTTTTTTTTTATTTCTACAGAATAATTGATCTTCAGTAGCTCTATTGTCCATGGTCAATCAATCATTTTTTATACTAAGGAAAAAAAATTATTACCAGAAGTTTTACATTTGCTCTGAAAATGCACATATTTAGAGAAATCTATTTATTATCTAATTTCTAAGATATCTTGGGAAAATTGTTATTGGTGTATCTGAAGAGTCAGTTGTTCTTTCAGAAAATGAGTGGAATGACAAAAAAAAAAAAAGAACAAACCCAAACAACCAAAATACACCCACAAAGGGGTATTTCCATAAATCTCCAGCTCATGTATTTTCATTCCAAGGTTTTCAAAGGTTGATTTTTTTTTTCTCCTGTAGGTTATTGTTAAAGTATTCTCTGAATTCATTCAGTTGCCCATTTGTAACTATTATTATTACAATAAGTACCTTTCCTGCAACAGCAAAAGTTCTCTTGATTTTTCTCAAGCTTATTCAGGCTATTTCAACTCAGTCCTCCTTTCCTTGGTGCAGAAACCTGGCAGTCCTCCAGCTATGGCCTGCAGGGATTAGTTGATGTCCTCTGCCACGGTAATTATTTCCATTGCCAGAGGGTTTGAAAGATGTTTAAATGTACCCTGCATGTTTTTATGACCTTACTTTTCTATGTATCTGATTGCAGTAGTTGCCCTCAGCGCACTGTGCTGCTAAATTCAAAGGTTGAAATAAACTCAGTGCTCCTGAATTTAGGAGAGGTATACAGCATCTACCACTCAGGCATGGCCAGGTTTCAAAGAAGAAGACCTCTGGGTCTTGATTGAGGCAGCTGAGAGACCAGGTCTCTAGCTCTGGTGTTGCTAGCTGACCTTGGCCGGCCAAGGGTGCAACTCCTGCCCTGTCCCCTTGAGGGTGAGCTGTCTAGAGGCTGCTGCAGCTAAGAGACTGAGAGGGAGGATCAGATGTAAGCCTCAGGTCTGCAGTGTGATGCTTTGATCATAGACAGCTCTTGCTGGTTGTGTCCAAAACTAAGATGATGTAACATATGACTGACAGTATTTGTAAAGGATAGTCACTGTGCTGCCATTGCGGGGAGGAGTGACTTTAACAGCTAAGGAGGAAAAGTATCTTCTTCATGGAGTATTTTCCATTGCAGAATATATTATATCCAGCACGGTGGCGTGCCCTCAAAGGTAAGGGAACAGAAAATAGGAAAATGGGAAGGACAACAAAGAAGAATTAGTGGATGGCAAGAAAAAGAAGTAAGAAAAGAAACACCAAAAATCAAGGCAGATATGGAAGTGCACATGGGGAAGAAAAAATAGAAAGACATTGGGGAAGAAAGCTTCACAGAAATGCTGAAGGAAACTAAAGTGAGAATAAAAAAAAAAATATTCAAAGACAAAGAAAGTGTGAAAAAGCCAGAGAGAGCTGGAGCAGTCATTGAAAAGAGACATAAAGGAACTGCTTGGACTCTCACAGGAATAGCTGATGAGGAGACCCAACACATCTGCCATGGTCACAACCCAGTAACTGCATAGATCAGAAGTGGCAGCAGCATTCTTATCTGTTTACAGGTACATCTTCGGCCCTCAATCTTTCCCCCCTAAGGTGACATCATAAAAAACCCAAGTGCTCCCTGAAGTACCTGAACAAGTCAGTCCCTGCTGAGTTTCTTCCCTGTTTGCAAATATGATCCACCACAAAGGGAAGGGCCTGCTGGCACCAGTGGTGTGAGGTATCACTGGCGTCTGAGGAGACTACCACCCTGAAGGTGTACTGAGACAGCTTGTCTCTCTTGCTCATTTTTCAATTACGTTGTCACTCTGGCAGTGGAAAGATCTCTATAGCAGGTAGGGTTTCAACTGATGAGAAAAAACTTGTCAGTAGACAAGGGATTTCTGTTGAAGAAATTCTCATTCTGTGTCCATGTCTGTCATATCTATTCCTGCTCTGGGATTTGAGCAAAATTCGTATTAATACTTAATTCTGTGAAATGTTTTCTAAAGCAGTTTATTTATGTATGGGAATGTAATTTTCAGAGTAAAAGTTATTATATATCTGCAATCTGTTACAGAGTGGTTTCATGACAATTAAAAGATCATTAGTGGTACATTATAGGAATTCACTATTTTGTCCAATTTTTCCATCATTATTTGTCTAAAAAATATAAAGTTGGAATTGTTTGTATCATATTCTCAAAAACATTTTGGCAAAGGGAGTTCATTGCTCAGATTTGGGTGAGTGTTTAAGTGCTTTCTTCCTCATCCCCAAAACTTTGCATTCAATTATCCCTCTACAAACCATGAAAATACTTATGGTGGACAGACAGCACTTCAACATGTCCTCAGGTGTTTTTTGAGATAAGATGGAGATGGAAAATAGAAGAGCATCTGTATGCTGGATGATAAGGGTGAAAACACAGTGTCACAGTGATTTATAGTATATCTGACACATATGTGGAGTATTTTTTATTTTGTTCCTTTAAAAGAGATGGAGCTTTGCACTTGAGGCTGAGCTTGGGACTGTTACTTGGCAATTGCCAGAACTAGTTGCAACTGCAGTGAGACCTCCATTAGATTACGCAGCTGAAGCAGAACAAAACTTTTCCAATACATGGATAATTGCATACAATTTACCTATGGGGCTTTGCATTATGTTTCAAAATGTTTTGAATGGCAGTGATCTTCATTGTCACAGTATTTATGAGAGAACTGTTATCTACTGAAGAAACATTTCAGATAAACTTTAGACAGTAGTTCAGTCATTTCTGCACTTGCTATTTCTTTAAGAGCTATGCAGCGCTGTTTAAACTCAGCCTGTTTTAGAGGGGGGACTAAGGCCTGGCTCCCAGTGGTCTTCCTGATAGATAGAGCTGGTCAAGCTATTCAGGTCTACATGCTAAACTGTAATATGGGGAGATCCCTTTGAACCATTGTTTTACACTGATATATCAAAGTGAACATGTGGCAGAGACCCATTTTGTCAATAAAAGGTGGAAAGGTTCTGGCCGAGGCCAGGGTTTTGCCCATTTGCTACTGATGGATGTTGGAAAGCAGAATGCAAAACATCACTAATGTCTACCAGTGGATTGCGCCAAACCTCTGCTAGGAATGAGCCCTGCACATCCAAATGCAGCACTTCCTGCTCCCTTCTTGCCAAAGAGGCTGTCAACATGTTTTTAAAAAATGGCCCTGCTGGTGAAAGGACTGCAGCACCTTTTTTCTCTCCCAGTCCTTGTTGACAAAACTGACTCTAGCACCTATACCAACTGCTTTGCACAGCCTTCTGTCACTAACATCGTCACCCGCAAGGTTGCTTCTGCTGCACCACTAGATGTTGACCTGATCTTGGGAAATATGCTGAAAGGGCTTCCATGGACCTTTGCCACTCCTGGAGGAGAACTGCAAGGTTCTTCTTGAACTGCAGCAGCTTCTATGTTACTATTGGGCATGAAAATAGAGTCATCTAAACTTATAGTATAAATACATATGCTTTAAAAGCCCCCAAACCTGAATGCTTTCTATTCTTCTTGTTGAAGTTTTAGCCACGGAAAGAGAAAGACTGAAAAGAAGCACTGACAAATCACTTACTTACTTCAAAACTGGAAAGAAAATTTTAAAGTGCCCAGAAAATTTGTACACAGAGCTATTTTAGAACTAACAACAGAGTGATGACATCTTGGAATGAATGCTACAGAGTTGGAAAGTATAGGGTAAATTAGTTTCAGATGGATGACAGACAGATTTTTAAAAAAGCTTAAATAAGTCAGAAATCTAAATCTTCTTTTCAGACATGACTAAAGGCACTTAGAGAGATGGCATTTTTCAAAATATGGCTTGAGCTCCTGTGTTACAGGCACCCTTTGAAAACTGCTTAAATGTAAGACAATTTTCTTTGTAAAGTAGCAAATGGGAAAAGTTTCAGGTAGCCTTAGTTGGGGAGGTTTGTAAGGAGCTTTACTGAGTACTGTTGATATGAGACTTCAAGTAAATAGGTTTCTTGGAAACCTTCAAACTTGGCTAAAATATCTCAGGCTACTTACTGACATTTCTGTTGCTCATTTCCCCACATAAGCAGCAGTAGTGGTAACAGGAGCAGATGAAAATATGAGAGTCATTAATAAAACAAATAATGTTTAGATTTTACCAGTAAGCAATAAGGAAAGAAATCAATTTGCCCAGAAATTCAGACAAAATGTACATATGTATAGCAATTTATCCAAAAATGTTCTCAAAGATATGGATAGTAATAGGAGGGATGTGCACTAGTATTTTCAAACCCTGTGTGGGCATTTTGCAGTAGTCAGGAACATTTCCAGGGAGACTTTCTGTAGGAAATGCTGTATGCCCTCTGCTTTCTCATCTGTTCTTGTGCACTCTGTGCTCTGCTCTCTACTGTGGAGAACATGATGGTTTTAGTTTATTTAGTTAATTTATTTACTAAAGAATGAATTATTCTCCAGGGTCAAGAGATATTGATATATTTTTACATGGTACAGTCTAAGAGCATTTGTTCACAAATTGCAAACTCTGTTCCCACTCAGTTTGCCAGTACTTCATGTCCCAAATCTATCGATTTTATGGCAACATTTGCGATACAGATTTGTGATAGGGATTACTCTGATCCCAGCATTGCAGGCACACAATCTGAACAATGTTAGAATTATTTATCAGAAGTGTGGAAATCTTGATGTCCTTCACAAAGGCCAAATAACAAGGACTTTTCTTTATGAACCTATATTCCCTATATACAGTAGTTCTTTTGTGTTGCATGTAGTTACAGTTAACACTGTAACAGTTAACACTGTAACAGTTAACACTGTGAGAGCATCTCTGTTGAAACATGAATCTTTGGTATTAATTTGAGAATTTCTGTGAAAGTAGTAGAACAACACAACACAAGAAACAATAGCATTTCCAACGTTATGAGGTGGGTAATTCCAGTAAATTATGCCTTGTAGACACAAGACCACTAGTCCAGGTGGGGTTTTCTTTCACATTTTTTTTACAGCACCCATGTACCTTCTGTGAGCATCAGGGTCCGGATATCACTGCTGTCATGACATGAAAAAGTAACACCATATAAAAATATATTTAAAGAGATGCTATCAGAACCTTTATAAGTAGTTTCTAAGCTTGGGTCTCTGTTTAATCATGACAACTTTTTTCTCAGGATTTTGATTGAACTTCAATTAATAGGTTATTTTCAGGAAGCCACATTATGGCTAGGAAAACTACAGGACCATTTTAGGCAAACAAAAGTGAATAATCTGGTTGCATCAAATACAGAATATAGCAAAATAAACTTCATTGATTGTAAGTCAGACATTTCAATAAAACCAGCTACCCGCAGACATATTTCATCACCTTAGTAAGGAGGATTTGATTTTTCTATGGCAACTGAACATCTTACACATCCAGTCACTTCCCAAATACTTTTATTTTTTTGGTTCAAAACCAGATGTCCACAGCACCCTCTGAGTGAATATTTGGTGATCCATCTGGCCCAGGCATCTGCTCTTGCTACTGCCTTTGTACCACTAAGATGCTTTAGAGGAAAATTCATAAGCAGTGTTGTTTACTTTTGAGTGCTTTAGCCCCATCAGCCTCACTGGACTTCAGAAACATTTAGGTTGAAGCACACATGCTGTCCTGGCTATGACTGCTTTCTCAGTCAAAATATATGCTAACAACTGTAACATTTTAAATCTTTTTTAGAAAGACCCACGGGATTTTATTTTTTTTCCTTCTGAGCCTGTGAATTGCAGAATACCCTGACTTTCTGTGATATTTTGCATAGTTAAATGAAATAAGTAGCCTTAACGGACAACATGGTTGGAATTGGATGATCTCATTCAGACATAACCTAGCTGTTACTACCTGCTCCTGAAGTGGAATTACATAAGGCTCCAAGTTAATGTGACCCACAGGTTTGCTCCCTGCCATTCACCCCCAGAGACACTTGCATAGGGTGGCTGTTCCTGTGGCTGGGAGTGGTGGTGTCTGAGAGATCCAGGGAGGCTGATGGGGCTACCCATTGGGCAGCACTGAGTTAGCACTAATCCCTGCCTCCTTACAGCATCTAAAATAGACATGCTCTCTCTTGGGTTAGATGAATGCATAATTGCCTTTCTCAGAATCTATCAGAGACTGATAATCAATCCTGGGGATTTTAGATTAATATATCAACTTTGATTTGATGAGCTAATTTCAATTTTGGTGATGAATTATTCAATAACATGAAATAACAATGGAAAAAAGAGCAGAGAGAGCTTCTGGACAATAAAACCTTAGAAAATGCAGATTTGATATAGAAATGGAATCTGTTAGGCAGCTTTCCTAAGTGACAGTGCTTATTACAAGCTTTAATATTATTTTTCCCAAATAATCTATTTTTATGTACAATTGAGTGAATGAGGGGGAAATCCTACATTTACCTAATTTTCAAGTCAGACAATTGACTTTAGAAAGCCAGATGGTGCAAAAAGTTAGAAACTATGTTGTCTAACATTGGTGTTACAGGGTGATGGTCAACATTTTCATTTGCTGGCCCTAGACACCAAAAACTCCCTGAAACGTTAAAAGAATTCAGATGCAGAAAAGAGTGAACTACTTTTTACTCTTGGATAAAATTAGTATGTTTCAAAATCACTACATTTTATTTATTTCTCAATTTTATGAGACTTTCCTAATTTGTCTTGAAAAAAATTTGTAGGAAATAAAATACTAAATAAAACTTTGATGTTTATTAACACTGAATTCTTTATTTACAGACATGTTACATCTAGGTAGTATGAATTGTACAAAAGAAGATACATAATTATTCTTATATCTTATCAAGAATTCATGCTGAATCCAAATCAGGAATGACAAATGTAAAGTAACAATTTTGTTTTAAAGTCAGTGTTCTCCTAAAACTTGTCTATTTTTATTGGAGTCAGTGCTCAAGTCTCCTTTGTACAAAATGGAGAAGAAACAATTTTAATTTGTTTATATTTTGCTGCAAATTGCTGAGGCATCTTTCCATGTCAGAATCTGAAAAACTGCTCTAACATAAGTGTACATTAATTTGATAGTACATGGAAGAATTCTGCCCTTCAATATGCATTTCCGTATTTGTATGTAAGACAAGAATTTGCTCCACAATTTACAGTTAAAAAAAGCAAAGACATTAAGCAAAGCTTTTAGCTCAATATGAAAAGACATTAAGCATTTTTATTTTGGGGAGCAATCAAGCATGCTTAATCCAAAATGTAATGCTGCCTTTTCAAGACCAGAAGATGAAAGTCTAGGTTTCAGAGACATTTATGTTGTGCTTTTTTATGACATATCTTAGTACTTCAGTCTGCTGGAAATCGAGGTGTAACTTTCTTCTCTGTTGGGACAGTTTAAACCTGCTTCCATGGATATGAAGTCTTTATGGCCAGATTTGAAGATGCCCTATGGTGGGTTATTCACAGGTTCTCTTGGTGACACTTTTTCACATCTACAGTGATAGTGTGAATTAATATCTTATTCATGGCTGCGTTAAGTGCCAGGCTGCAAAGCTGCTAGGTCAATGATCTCTCTCTACATGATTTTACACGTTTTACATTTTACATTTTGTACTATCTACATTCATTTTATAGTACTTCATAAAAGGCAGAAAGTATTTCCCAGGAGAGGGGTTGCAAACAGTGACTGGAATGAGGCAGGAATCTTCAGAAAATAGTATATTGTCATGAGTTCAAAGACTGACATGTAAATATTCAGAAAAGGCTGATATTAATCAGCCTTACTGTCAAGCAACAGTGCTAGGTACTTAGAAGCTGGAATTGCACACGTGCAAACACCTTCACCCCTGCAGCCCTGACAAACACCCACAAACAGGCATGTCTATAGCCCAAATTAATGACAATCATATTATGATAACTTCAAGCACTCAGATGTATGGAAGCGTCAAAACCAGGAAACGAACCTTCAGAAGCGCACATACACTTATTTTATATTTTTATATTTTATATTTTTATATTTTATATTTTTGACCCATTTATTCAAAGCATTGGATATACTTGTTCTGAGGAAAAATCAGACTTACCCGGTGACAGAAGGTTTGTTGCAGAAATTGAAAAGTATATAACAAATGTGGTAGGTGATTACAGTATAGATATAGGATGATCTTAAGGTTCGTATTTCTGCCATTGACTTTTTTGTGTACTAGGCAAGACTGCCTTGGTATCTTGGAGCTTTTGACTACATAGATGAAGAATAAGTTAATGGCAATGAATAATAGTCATTGGTTTAGGGTTTGGTCTTGGGTTAGGTTTTTTGTGATGGTGTAGTGGTGGACTTATACAAGTGGGAAAATATACAGTTATGTCACTTTGGAGTATATTGTAAGAAAGCAAGAAATTTTTGCAGGTTACTCACTAAGTCAGCAAGTGAATAGCTCTGACAAATTTGATGAGAGAAATCACATTATTTTGTCCTTTTTCCTCAGAATTAAAGGAATTTATCTGATTAGTACGATGTGTCCTTAGATTAGGTATTAAACCTGTTGATTTTGCAAAGTCTAAAAGAGATGTATCACCTCACTACTCTCACAGTCAATATCAAAACTAGTATGAGATGTTCTCCCTGTTGGAGACTAATATTCCAAATAGTATCTGCAAAGTACAACTACATTGTCAGTGACAAATTTTGCACTATATGTTCTAGTTGGTTTTGTACAGTATGAATTTTTCTTGGTCGCTAGTTCTGATAATTTTAAATAGTCTCAAATTATATTTGATTTTCTAATGTTCGATACTTATAATAGTACAAACTTCCTTTTATCTGTAACTTTAAGCAAGTTTATAATTTATGATTCCAAAGTGCCTTGCAGGGCTGTCCCATCATTTTATTTTTATTAAATAGTAACTTCTCTCACACAGTCTTTTGCTTCGTCTGCTATTTACAACTGCACAAAGAATTCTCTGACCATTTCCTTCAATAATGCTTGCTTTAATTTAGATATGATGTTCTAGATTAATTAGTTTCTGGTGTATCCAGTTGCTAGAAGGTTTTCCTGGATGTTAGGCCGATCACTTATTTCTGTTCTCCTGCTAATGCTTCTGTATTTAAACTCAGTTGCCCTCATGAAAATCAAGGTCCAGATCTCCATCAGCTTTGCATCACATGCTGAAAATGAACAAGCAAACAAACAAATATATGCAACTTTCTGTCTTCTAGACCAGTTCTCCGTTTTTTGAATGCTCCTAGGTACCTTTAAAATGGAATGCTATCTGTTTTTCTGCGTCCTTTCCTCTCCTCATTCAAGAGAAAGTTTCTGTCACAAGGAAGCAGAGGGATAGTACTTTGCTTAGGAAAAGGGTGGATGTTTCTCAGTCACAGCTGGTCTCAGAGGTGGTGTTCTTCTTCAGTTTGCCATTTAGTGAAGCAAGCATAGTTTAATCCTGACCTGGGATAGGGCTCACTGATGAAGGTATCTTTGCCCAAGTTATCAAAACAGACTTCAGGAAAAGAGGGCAAAGGAAATTTGTTTCTGCACAGATTGTTCCTTCTAGATTTTTCAGTAATGTAGAACCATTTCGAGAATTACATCCATAGAGCAGCTTGGGTTAGTAAAGACCTCAGGTGGTCATTTCATCGCACTCTGTGCTCATAGCAGAGCTATCTTTAACCTAAGGTTGTACTGATTAGGGTTACAGTAATTTGAGTTTGGGATATCTCCAGTGATGGATTTTCCACAGCTCCTCTGGGTTTTTTTTTCAGTTACTAGTTCATCTAAGAGTTAAACTAGGCTGTTTTTCTACAGTGCGAATATGGATGATGTTATGTAACCCTGAAGTCCCAGCTCACATCTTCTAAAGGATCTTCTGGATAGTTCCCATTGGGTGGACTGATTTTTTGCTTATTTTCTTTTCCAAAGGACTTTGTGATTTTCTTCAACTTAGTCTCCGAAGAATTGTCATAGAGTGTGCATGACAACTAGTATGAGCCACCTGAGGAAGCCGTCTAAACAGAGAGCTGCAGTAAGCCCATCGCACATAGTTAATGGAGAAGCATACGGCATCCCTAGAAAGTATCTTTGCCGGCCCAGGTTCTTCTGGGTTTAAAACAATAGACAGTCTCAAATTAAAAAAGGTGAAATGGATTATTTTAATAAGTCAAAATGAAGTGTTCTGACTTGAGGATCAACTGCTTTTCAGTAAAAATGCATTTGTTATGTTTGCCTGAATTCATTAATTTCATGAACTGCTATTTTCAGCAAATCAAAGGTTTAAGGTTTCTGCACAGCCTGCATTAATTTTATATAATTAGAGATGAGCTTTACAGTTCTGAGGGAGTGAATTAACTGTCTGGGGTTTACATTGTGAAGAAGTTTAAAATAGATTTTACCACGATTTTAAGAAAAACAGGTTATTATTTAAATAGATTCTTAAGAACTTTTTTGAACAAAAAAAGGGGTTTATATATCTGCCACAAATGCCTTACTGAGCCAGGGCTTTAATGAAAAAAGTAGTTCAGGATGACTTTAAGTTGGAGTACAAAATCAACCATGTATTTTTGATAACCAGATTTGCTCAATGATTTTAACAAACCTTTATTTTATTCAACAGAATGGAATTCAACCTTTCAGACTGAAGACTGAAAAATCTTTCAGATTAAGAAGTAATAGAAAAGAATCAGAAAGAATAAACATTTTCAGATACAAAAATTTACTAAAACCAGATTAGCATAAATCAGTGTGATAGCACTACCCTGCGAGTTTTTTATTCCCTTGCTTTGATTTTATTACTGATTGTATCTCTGCATTCTCTGTCAGCTGAATCTCTGCTATTTCCTTTTGAAAACAATCAAGAAAGCAACTGTTAGTAAGGAACTGTTCTTGAATGTGATGATACTTTATTGCAGGATCTTTGGGGCTAGTCCTATTGGACGAAATGCATTGCTAGGAACAGGCAAACAGCTGGCATGCTAAACAGAGGACAGTTTGCCACATAGGGTCAATGTACAGGGTTCCATGGTCTGTGAGCTCTGTTCCTACTTTTGTGCCACAGCCTGCCATGAGAAACTGCCTCTCAGGCGAAGGTGAACTTTGGCCTCCAAGATGCTGGTGTGAGTGAAACAAGGGAGAAGGTGATAGGGGCCACCCCAAAGCCTCCAAAAGATTAAAATATTTTTCTTTCTCCTCAGTGACCCATTCTGTTCCATCTCAGCTGCATAGGAAGCATAAAACATTTTACTACAATGGGAATTTATATACAAATGAATTCAAATCCCTGAAGTGCCTGTTAGCCAGACCTTCAGACCAGGTACTCAATGACTTTTGGTAAGCTAAATTCCTTAGCACTGGGCTGATGTTGCTCATGCTGTGAATCTCCACACCTAAGTAGGGATGGGTTAATTTTTGATGCAATTCTCTAGCTTTCACATCAGAAATGGCAGCTCAAGAAGAATCAGCACTGTTCAGAGGTGACGAGCAGACAGTGTTTATTCATGTTATATACAAATAGAAGCATTGTCCCATAATTCCTCTGTTTAGTTCTGCAGTGATCCAAAAAAAAAAAGCTTCAATAATGAATATTCATTTGAAAATGTTTTTCATGATTGACTTTAAGTCAATTGTAAGTAAGGTTGGTTGCTTACAACGTGACAACAGCACTTCCAAGTATTTCTAAAGGGAAGCTTATGTCTTAGGAGTTTTATTGACAGCTAAATAAGAGTATTAAGAATTCTAAAACCTGACAAGCAAATTACTACAATTTTGTGTATATATCTCTTAAAAGCCCACATAAAACATCCTGCATCTAAACTATTTGAATAAACATTTTCCAACCTGACTCGTTTTGATGTTTGCCTACATATAGATTTTTGACCTTCAGAGTGCCCATGTTGATGTGGTGATCCAGTTCAGTTGGCATAATTTATGTAGAAAACCTTCAAAACACAAGGATTCACAGTGAATTACAACTATCGGGCTGATTTTGTTCACTGTGAGCAAGATTCAGGGGTTATAAAAATGAAAAGATCACTTCACCACTCTGTTGCACTGAAAAAAAAAAAAAACAAATAAAATTTTAGGAATTATTTAGGAGAAGAAGCACAAAACAGAAAACATCACCAAGGCAATTTATAATACACCATGCATAATAATAAAAAATAATAATAATAATAATAATGCACCATGTCTTGAAAATTGTGCATAATACTAGTGCAACCCTCCCAAAAGATTGTGGTAGAATTGAAAACATCACCAAGAAGGGTAACGAGAATGATCACAGATGCCTGACAGATTCTGCATGAAGAATAACTAACTAGACTTCCCTGTCGGGAGAGAGATGAAGAGAGGTGGTACAACAGATGCCTGTGAAATCACATACGGGGTAAGGAAGGTAATCAGAAAAAGAAGCTTCATGCTGCCTGAGGTTTCTTAGTGCTTCAGGATCTGTAATGCTGCAGGTCTGCTATTTGCACAAAGTTAAGGGAGTTAGGAAAGACTTCAAAGATAGCAGGATGGAAAGGAGTGGGTACAGATGTGTATAATCCAAATAAACAGGAATGCACACACTGTTTTGTGGTAGCACATAGCAGAGAGGAGAGTTATGGTCTTCTTAGTGCCCTAGTAAAACCAGGTCTAGAAAGAGGCTGGGATGCTGCTGCAGTGCTGAAGCCGTGAGATGTCACCATGTCTCCTATATCTAACATGTATAGCCACAGTTGAAAAGGTGACATCCTTCATTTATGCCCTTAGTGAAAAGTACATGTTAAAAAGACCATGGCCAGTATTTTAATTCCAGATTCCTGAGTATCTTCAGGTTGAACTGTGAATTTTCTGACTGTTTATAGTAATGGCACAGGAAGAGAGGCACATTTCTCTGTGTGCTTTTTTGCGGGAGAGTTCCCTGTGGGAACCAGACCACGGTTCCAGCCTGTCAAAACCAGCCAGATCAACAATGTAAGCAATGTTGGGACAGATTCACCAGGAACTGTTCACTCAGTGTATTTTCCTCTTCAAAACACACAGAAGCTTAGCATGCACCTAGCACTTTATTGTGTAAGGAAGCAGAAATAAGTTTCCAACCTGCTCTTCTCCTGATAAACTCACAAATTTGCAAGGAATCCAAAGGTTAACAATTTAATTTAAAAATTCAAACAGCTGTTACTGTTAAAATGAGTTTGGTAGCTAAAATGAGAGGCTCCCTGGTTGCTTGGAATAAATCTTCATTTTTAAAATAATAGAGAGTTGGTACATCTCAGCCTGAGTACTACAAGGTGTGTCAGAAGGAGAATATGTGTCAGAAGGAGAATATGCATGTATAAACATACCATTAGCAGGCTTTTTTGTGTTCAGTGGTTTCTCTGCAAAGATAGAGGGCAAGAGTTTCAGATGGATGTGAGGGGCTTAAAAGGGAAATTCCAATTAATTTTGCTGAGTTTCTCCCTTTCCCTCTGTGCTTGACGGGATCATTACTGGGCAGAATGAACTGCAATCATAGAATCATAAAAGAGTTAAGGTTGGAAAGGAACTTAAGATCATCTAGTTCCAACCCCCTGCCATGGGCAGGAACACCTCACACTAAACCATGTCACTCAAGGCTCTGTCCAACCTGGCCTTGAACACCACCAGGGATGGAGCATTTGCAACTTCCCTGGGCAACCCATTCCAGTGCCTCACCACCCTTAGAGTAAAGAACTTCTTCCTCATATCCAATCTAAACTTCCACTGTTTAAGTTTTAACCTGTTACCCCTTGTCCTACCACTACAGTCCTTAATGAAGAGTCCCCCTCAGCATCCTTATAAGCCCCCTTCAGATGCTGGAAAGCTGTTATCAGGTCCCCACGCAGCCTTCTCTTCTCCAGGCTCAACAGCCCCAACTTTCTCAGCCTATCTTCATGTAGGAGGTGTTCCAGCCTCCTGATCAGCCTCATGGCCCTCCTCTGGACTTGTTCCAACAGTTCCATGTCCTTTTTATGTTGAAGACACCAGAACTGTACGCAATACTCCAAGTGAGGCCTCACAAGAGCAGAGTAGAGGGGCAGGATCACCTCCTTTGACCTGCGGGTCACACTCCTTTTGATGCAGCCCAAGATACAATTGACTTTTTGGGCTGAGAGCGCACACTGAAGCCGGATCATGTTCATTTTCTCATTGACCAACACCCCTGAGTCCTTCTCCTCAGGGCTGCTCTGAATCTCTTCTCTGCCCAACCTGGAGCTGTGCCTGGGATTGCTCCAACCCAGGTGTAGGACTTTGCACTTGTCATGGTTAAACTTCATGAGGTTGGCATCAGCCCACTGTCATGATATCTGAATTACTCTATGGAGCCCATTTACTTTCACAGTTTCCCATCTCACTTTCCAGTGTTTCCTCATAGCAATTAGAGCTAAGTGTTCTTGGATAACACTGTTTCATTGTGACTGCCCTAAGCATTTCACAATTTAATCTATAATTTCAAATACAGTGACAGCCAAAGTGAGATCACCAGCATTTTTCCCTGCCTGTCTCTCACACTGGCTTTATTCTGCCAACCTGCTAGCACAGCAGATGTTATTGTGACCAAGCACTGCTCCTACTGGAGGCTAACCAGTTTTAAGGAAGGCACCCGCTGGAGTGGCTTGCATTGTATGCCGCAGCCTCATTGGGATGTATGACACCTGCTGTAATAACAAAATCTGATTTTTCCTATCATGAGATCATTGCGATCATGAGATGGTCAAATTCAAGATCTTCAGGACAGTGAGAAGAGCGTGCAGCAAGCTCACTGCCCTGGACTTCAAGAAAGCAGACTTTGGCCTCTTCAGGAAC
>WYDI02020261.1:2222-13260 GCA_009867235.2 Psittacus erithacus | reverse complement strand
TGACTGGTCTGTAATTCCCTGGGTCATCCATTTTCCCCTTCTTGAAAATGAGGGCTATGTTGCCCTTTCTCCAGTCAGGAACTTCATCTGACTGCCATGATTTTTCAAATATGATGGACAAGAAACCTCAACATCATGAGGTTTCTTATGAGTTGTCATCATCCTAGCTCTAGGCAGCATCGTATGGAAGTGAGTGTTTTTACTGACCATTATAACCAAGTAGCTAAGATGTATGCATTATTTGTAAGTTTAAAACTGGATATAGATACATATTTGTTTAATGAAGAATATAGCATACATAGTGAATGTTTTGGGTTTTTTTTCTTTTGTTATTTAGCATGGTCACAGTTATACATGAGCTTTTATATGTAAATTTTCAACAGAATCATTAAGCACCCATCTAGACAGAAACACATGTCAGTAAAAGAGAATGACAATGTTTCCAACAACATTTGTATTCTAATTTTTACTACTCTCTAACTTGGCTGACTATATATTCCCAATTATGACTTTTTTTTGTATTGTTCCAGCCAACTTCAAGTAATTTCTGTTTTGAGTTCAGACAGCCTCTTCAAGGAAAAGATGCAAAAAATTACAGCTGAATGATCCTTTATGCCTGGTTTTCTTTAGAAGTGAGTGCACATTTACACACACAAATATATATAATAGTATATTTCATCTAAATACATGTTTATACGCAAAAATACACGGATATATGTATATATGTATGTACGTATTCACCAACTACAAAGAAGGAAGTTCTGGAAGGATCAATTCTAAATATGTCAACACAATATAGTGAGTAATCTTGTGGCTGGACTCATCTGGATTATGGGAGCCTTAATTTCTTGTTTCCAGTTTGAATTACAAATCAGTTCCCCATCAATCACACACTGCAATGTACTTCTGCAAGTCATTATTAGCTGCTTGGGCTTAGGGTCCTCTCAGTTTCTTCTGTTGAAACTGTTGATGCTGAAGGATTAAATATTGCCTAGTGTTGTTATCTGCTCTTTGTCAAATAGGTGCCCTAACAACTGAGAATAGGCACTGTCTATTGCACCATTAATATTTACCATTCAGATGAAGTGGAACACCACCTGCGGAGAATGGGACATTCAGAATCCTGCAGTCTGTCTATCAGGCCATAAATTTCATGCCTTCAGGAAGTGGCATGTTGCCACAGGAATTTTCGGTTTCTGCAGAGTTGTGTTTTCTGACCAAATGTGTCAATGTAATGTTTAGATGATACAAGTTCCGGACCAGGTTTTGAAAGCCTGATTAGTGACAGTCAAGATTTGATGATGAAAAGCTTAAGATGAGGGCAAGAGGTTACAATTAGCAGCTCTCTGAGTTTTCAGTGGCGCATGAGATTTTTGCAGCCGAAGCTTCCCTCTGTTTTTTGGTCATAAAAGCCTGAATCGCTTTAACTGGTGGCTTTCCAAGGCATACAAGCTCAGGAAAGCTCTCTTTCCACATTTACAGGAAGACCCATAAGCGGTTCTCCCCTCTGCCCTCCTCCCCTTTTCCCCCCTGGTTTGGGTTTTTTTTTTTTTTTCCTAATGGGGGGAAGCAAAGAGATCCTGTTACCACCAGAGAGACAAGGAGTCAGGTCTGTACTAGTAATGATTATCTGGCAAGCCTTGCACCAGGTGCAAGGTGTAAGCAGGTTGCCACCCTGTTCCTGAGTCCTGGTGCTGGTTTCTGGCATGGAAAGGAAGGCAGTGTTAGCTGTTAGCTTGGTGATGTCATTCCTCATTGGTGGGAACACATCTGTCAGAGCTAGGCATAGGCACATAAACCAAAAGAGAACTCTCTGAATGCATTCCCAAGTCTTGTGATATCTCATAATCATTTTTTTCACCAAATTAGAACTCCAGGGACATGCTATCAGAAATCTTTACAATAGGGAATAATTTCAAAACTAGCTTCTCTGTGTGCTTTGAATGGTGATTAATGAGCCTGATGGCAAACTGCACATCTGGACATGCCTTCTCAAACTCCTGTCTCTCCATGCTGTCATAAGCTCTCTTCTGGCTTTGGATAGTCAAATGAGCTGTTAAAGGTGGAGCCGTGCTGCCCCTGCTGGTGTAGCTGTTCATGAAATCACTAGACCAGTTCTGTTCGATCATCAGGGTTGTTCTGGTGGCTAAGATTTTATTCACATGGAAGACTTTGCAGAGCCACATTACAAACTGGTAAAGCAAACACTGACAAGAGCATTACTGAAAGACGCTGGCAGCCCTCCATCGCAGCAGCAGCAGCAGATGCCTGGAGATGTGCTCAGGAATTTATAATCTATTTATTTGGATCATCATCTGCGTAGCTTATCTAATTGTGACCTCAATCAAATAAAATAATTTCTAAGAGGTTTGCTGCCTACTTAGAGCATATGCAGACTAATGGGTTTAATGTTTATACTGCATTCTGAATATGTGAAGCAGAATACAAGAATGATTTGCAGTTTATGCAATGACCTCCCCATTACAGTGCTGTAGTGAAATACTGGAAACATAAACCTTACCAGAGCAGGTCCTTAAAATTTTATTTGTTAACATTTTTGGTTGTACTGATGATGTGAGTTGTACTGATGAAGATGTGAGGGTTTTTTTAAATGCAGCATATTTTCTTTTTTTGTGCTAAATGGAGCCTTTTGAGTCTTGGCCAAGGAGAGATGATCTAATTAAATTCATGTAATGATTCTGGGAGTCACTGAGGCTTGCAGTACTCACACACATATATCAATACACTGTTACGAGATACAAATCATTTTAGCATTTGAGATGAAGCAAAGATTAGTGTGTTTGATGCAGACAAGCCCTCAGATGAGTGAGGTGTGTAACCCTTGCTGTAGGCGAGCTTTCCTGATGAAGGGTCTTTCTGAAATAAATGTTCTTAATCAGTTAACAGTTCTTGTGGTTACTCGTGTTCTCATAAAAATATAGACATGCCTGCTCAGAGCATTATCTGGCACTTGTGCCTGTGCTGAGGAGGGAGAAGTGCAGAGCATGCATGGTGGTTTTGTGCAGTGATGCACCTAGAATTATAAACCTTGTGTCACAGGTTTACTCGTGCAGTCAAACATGGCTAAGTCATTCTACTGTTTAAACAAAGGCCAGTTATGTTGTTCTGCAGCTTGTGGCTATCTCCCGTAGACATACTGAGATGAGTTTTTTCCTGGTTCAGAGATACCTGCTTAGGTGTGTGGTATGTATAAAATCCTTTCACAGCAGTGAGCAGTTCTGCAATGTATGTTATTTGGGAAGTCGTGTATGATGATAGCAATCCCCTCTAGCTTAAAAATCTGCATTTGGAAGTGCTGAGTCATAGAGTGGGTGACAAATGTGAGGACAGGAGGCTTCCAAAAATGCCTTAAATCTAGTGCTGACATGCTATGAGTGCTCTAATTCAGCACATTCAAGTGAGGACACCTTGAAGACAACTAGAAGATATAGGCCTAAGTTGGTTTTGCTGTGAACAAGCTCCACCAGTTTCCACTGAATTAACCAAAACTGCTACTCACTCCATCTGGTGCGAGTGACAGTTTGAGCAACTTGCATGTTTGGGCAATGGGACAGGGAGCAGCACAGTAATTGTCTCTTCTTTTCTGTCTGACTTCGCATTACTGCCACCAACATTCAAAAAATAAAAATGCAATTAATTATTATACCTGGGTTGCCTTAGTAAAGACAAGATGTGTTGTCACAGGTTTGGGGTCAGATTACATTCCTTGGTACCCTGAGAAAACCTCCAGCATATGTGAGGAGCCGGAAAAAGGTGTGACTAAGGGGTATCCTGAGCTCTTGCAAGTTCTGTTGGCTGAATAACCACTGAAGTTAACTGGTTCAGCAAAGAGCAGCTTTTACGCTGGCTTTTTTGGTTTCATCTCTGGGGAAAAATGAGCTATTTTTGCCCAAGCTGGGAGGAGTAAAAAATGTAGTTTCAGCTAGGCAACTCTGTTTATTCATATATTCAAAGAGGCATATGTACAACTATTCTTTCCTTTTTTTTTTTTTGAATGTAGTGGGGCTACATCCATTGTCTACAGATGCAGGCAGAAAGGGACCCAGAAACCTTACGCCGTCAAAATGTTGAAGAAGACAGTAAGTTGTTTTGTTTTGTTTTGCTTTGCTTTGCTTTGCCTTGCTTTGAGATATGTTTGGGATTTTCTCTGGGTTTTTTCAGTGGTTTTTTTTGGGGGGGAAGAGGAAATGGGCTAGATATAGAACCCTGCAAAGCTTATCTTTTCTGTCACTGAGCTTTTTCTGTGCCTCTTCACTGAAAAAGCTTTTAGAGGTAAAAGTACTCTGTTTGGAATGCCTTATCCCCACAAATCTTGCTTATACCTTCATCTGGTGTTGTCTGTATAGACTTAGATTTGGGCAAAACTTTTTAGACAAAAATGTCTTTCACTGTAGAAAAGCAGCAGGCTCTGAATCATTCAAATGTTCTGTGATTTGATTTTGCTTTAATACATTGTTTTGCTCAAAGAAATATCATTACATAATTTATCTTTTTCAGAAACTGATTAACACAGTACTTCAAGCCCAAGTAAAATTAAATACTTCATGGAAATTTTTTCCCCCCTACAAATTTGCAAGAGACCCAGTTAAGACATCAGTTATTTTTAGAGCTCCATATATATCACACTTCTACCACAGCTATTTCTCTGTGTGTTACAAAATAGGTGGTGAAAAGCATGAAGAGAGACTAGAGAGGAAAGGCTACTAATGGACGGAAAGACTTTAAGCAGAGAGTGAGCATGGAGGGTAGGGTAGAGCAGTTCATGTTCCTAAGAGGAGAAGAAAAATTTGAGAGGAGGCAAGCAAGCTGTGAGGCACAGGCATGATTTTTATTCATGGATAGTTTGTTTCAGTTTCTTCCAGTGTTAAATAATCCATTACTTCATAAAATTCGGGAATGTTCACGTGTAACAACACAATGATGGGTGGGTAGGCGTAAACATATCTAAATGCTGAATTAACTGGTGGTCTCTGTGCAAGACATAATGAGTGGGTTCCACATGAGTAAAATGTTGGCATTAATTTGTCATTTTTGAAAGCAAGCCAAGGTTTAAAATAGCAAGGAAATTAAGTTGTGTATGCTACTTTTGAATATGCATCTGGTGCATTGGGAAGCAGAGCATCTGAGGAGCTTGCATTGCTGCAGCCCTGAACTCTGTCCTTCCTGTGAAAATGAAGAGAACTGAATTTTTAAACTTTTATCAGTACTTTATGCCAACAATTCCCATAATGTCTTAAGAGCATTCTTTCTTATAATCCTCATTCTGAAATGCACTAGGGAAAACTATATTGCTTAAGAATATTTCTTTGCCCCTTTGTTTCTTTTTGTTTGTTGGTTTTTTGTTTTTTTTTCTTTGTGGAGATTATCATGTTCAAAATGGCCGCATTAATACCAGATCTATTTGTGTATGACGCTATTCAATTTAGACTTTCAGTGGACAGAAGCACAGAATTTTTTAAAGTGTAGGAAGAATGTCAAGCAAGAAGAGTAAAAGAGCATGGTTATGTAAGTTACCTGCACAGCGGCAAGAGCTTAGCTTAATGCAGCCTTGAGTACATGAGCAGTGTGGTTAAGCAGTTTTCGCAACTGAGTTGTTTGCTGTCAGTATAACTTATACACTTTCTGATATTTTGTTATGGGAACTATTGATTCTTTTACACAATTGAGTTTATTTGTAAAATTGAGTATATGGGAGGTGATGCTGTAAGAATGTGCCATTGCTTATGTCTATGTGCCATGAGCTACTGTAGCTCTGTTTCAATTTGAAGACATTACTATCACAGAGACAGAATTAACTGTGTGTTGCAGTGCTTCCGCAGCCTGCTCTGGCCTTTGCTCAGAGTATCTCAGTGTAAAAATAATCAAGTGTAGGCCAAATCATATACCAAAATGTTGATCAGCTTAAGTTTCCTGTTGGCTTTTTTTTCAAACAGTTAGAAAAAACAGACGGCAGTTCAATAGTGGAGGAAAAGTGGTGGGAGAAAACGAAGAAAAGCCTGTGACTGCCTTTGATGCAGATCCCGTTTCTTCAAATGCCTTTCTTAAATACACATAAGGGAGCTCTGAAAAGCACAGGAAATCAGAAAACGATGAAGGTGACAGTAGAGTAAATACTCCAGGGTTTTTTTTTCCATTCGAACTGACTGACTTTAAATAGTGCACTGAACCAGACTAGCTAGCTGAAGAAAAGGGTCTGTTAAAACAGGGGCAGGGGGCAGGGAAAAGGTGGTCCCCTTCTAGAAGTGGTAACAAGTGATGTGTGATCAGAAGTCCGGTAGCTGGCTGGCAGCTCTAGATTTGTGAGTGCTGATTGCTACAGTAATTTGGAGTAAAGCATTAGAAATTCTCACTTTTGTCCCACTGGAGCAGCTCAAGTAAGAAACAGTCATTTTGGACTGAAGTAGTGTGCTAGGAACAGACTGCAAGGAACATGAAATGCCTCATTCTTTTCATTTAAATAAGATTAATTTTTCATTTTCCCTAATGCATTCTAATGCATTAAATAAGCAAATAAAATTTTGGGCAAAACAAAACAGCCAATTCTGAGAATACACACTTGTGGAGAGATGTGAGTCCTTAGGAGATTTTATAATTAATAATATTTTATTATTTAGCTTAAACAAATGATATTATTAGATTATTTCTCAGTTCTATTTGTTGTGGGGTAATTTTTTTTCATTTTGTTTGTTTGTTTGGTTGGTTTTTTGGTTTGGTTTGGTTCGGTTTTGTTTTCTAATTGCTATTTAAGCCAACAAAGAGAAAGAGGAGAAAACATGTTTACACAAAATCTTTTGGTCAATAATATTTTGGGGATTTTTTTCTTTCAATTCAGAGGTTTAATAATTCTTAAACTTTAATTAGGATTTTCTAGGTTTCCAAGAGGATGAAAAAAATGCTGTTTTGCTTATTCAAAACTACTGAAACAGAATGCTTTGGTTACCTGTTTTGTTTTGGTTTTGTCCAATTTGGCCTAAATTTAGGAGTAATTTTGAGTCCTTTAAATTACACAATGGTGGCTAAAATTTAGTTGAAAGAACACTTACAGTTCTTAATCCTGAAGTGCCTGACTGTCAAATTTAGGAAACTAACAAGCAAATTAGAACCTTAACTTCCAGAGAAGCTAAGAGACAACTGTTGCAAGGGTTAAAGTGGTCCAAAGAAAAACTGATGCATTAGTGGGAAAAAACCTCTCAGATAATGTAAAAGAAATTCAATTTTGAATTGTTCTTAATAACGAAAAAAATGAAATATGTTTATAAAACAACATATGTGGGGCAGGTAGATAAGCATGCTAAATTATTCCCTTTAATTTGCTCATGCAACCTTTATGCTCAGTTTGTGAGCATAAATGAAAGGTCAGATTGTATTACATACTCATTATTTGTCTTTGCTAAGTTTAGCAGATCTCTTAAGTTCCAGACATGTAATAAATAAAAAGGTTTGCCTCATGTAATTTTTTTGTGGGAAAATTATTTTACAAAGCAAGAAAGAAACAAAAGCTGATCATATAGCACTTCAGAAAAGCTAATCAAATGAGCAAATTACAGTGATGAACTTTTACACTTGAAATTGCAAGTATGAGGCTGGTTTTCTTTTCACTACACAACTTACCTCTGCTTGAGGACTCAGTGCTTAAGAAAACTGTGGCGTCTTTAGGATGCATTTCATAAATATGATTGTTACTGCTGTTAAGCTGAGACTTAAAAATTACGTGTGACTCAGAGCAGTTAATTTTGGAACGGTTGCTATTGCAAACAACATGTAACATGTGGATCATATTTGAAGAACACAGGATTTCTGAAGGAAGCAAGCATATTTATGTGCTGTTCATAAGATTAAACCCCTCATCTGCAGGCCTTTGTCTCCTTTTGGTGTGTTAGACAGCATATGAAGCAGGGCTAGTCTGGAGATTGTCTTACAGTCTGGGCAGATGTCTTCCAAGAAATCTTGTCTTCCACCTCTGCCTTAAATTTCCTCCTGAGTCTGGGCAAGTTGCTTTAAAAATAGGGAAGAGAACAGATGGCCTCTGTTCCATGGTTTCTAAGTTAAGATTTCAAGTGCCTTGCCCAGGTAACAACTGTAACTGAAGTAATTTGGCAGATACCATTGCAATAAGGCAACATGCTCTGCTGAAAGGAGAAGGATGCTGAGCTGGGCTGTCTGGAGCCTGGGTCTTAGTGTTTTCCAAATTCAGCCTATGTCACTGGCTGAGGTATTTCTTTTGGCTTCAACTTTCTCATCCATGAAAATGAGATAATACTTATTTGATTTGCTTCTCTGATGCTTTGAAGGATAGCCTGGTTAATTTTCCTAAGTTTTAATTGATAGGTACTGCCCCCTAAGAGTGATTGAGTATTATGAAATAATAGGCCATATGTGCCTCAGTCAGTGAGGCATGCAGCTACAGAGACTGCTTTGGAGAACTCAGATTTTGATTTTGAGTAGTTTTATTTTATTTTTTTTTTTTAACTTGTGTGGGCATCCTCCTTCACAGGATGTGTGGTCCTTGACTACTATTTCCTCAGTACTTTGATTAAAATCAGTATCTATGAAGCAACATTCTTCTTGCAGAATTGTTGATGTTTTAAATCAGACAAATGTTTAGGCACATGGACTCTTTTTTAGATCAGAAACAAAGCAATAGTTTTCAAACGACACATATGCCATAAATAGTTGTGGTGGGATTAACCTAATTGTACTAATCAGACAATCTAAGAACAGGATAGTTTATGTCTGTGGAGCAGAGAGGAGTGTGAGCAAATGTAGAGATAACAGGCTTCTCTCCTGGAAGTGGGTATGTAGATGCTTAGAGTTAGGGTCTGAAGGAGATTAGAATGGCCTATAAAGGCATACATTAAAGATCTCAACTGCATCATGTTTGCATATATATACACATACATACATATGCACACATATATAATATATACACACATATACAAACATATATACACACTATAACATATACATATATATATATTGTAAACTATATATATTCCCAACTGTACAAGGACTATAGTTGACTGGGTTTTCCATTCTGAGTTGCAGTGAATCGGTAATAAGTGATAATCAAGAGGCTCATGCACATGTTTGGTCTATTTTCTTGGAGGAGTGCTACTTTTAACTGAGCCTTCCCAGTTGACTGAGAAAGCAAGTCCCACAGGATGTGCGTGAGGTGGGGACTGTGTATCACAGATCGAGGTAGTCGGAATTAGAAAGTTGGTCTTTAATTGACTTTTGGGCAAAAGGATGTGCTTTCGTAGCTATAAAATGAAAACTTGTATTTTCTGCCATGTGGCCTTACAGGATTTACAGTTTGAGTGCCTCCTGCCTCCGTATGACTGTTTCTATCTAGATTTTATGAGATCCTATATCTATATCTGTATCTGCATCTGCATCTGTCTCTGGTGGTGCAGTAATTGTTAGTACTGTTACTGGACTGACATCTGAGAGTGATGAAGTTTAACAGGCATATCTGGTACACAAAGAAAGCAAGAGCCTGATATAATGCTTCCATTTGTCTGAAGCCCTATGACATTATTCTGTTTGCCATAGGTTACAAGTCTTGGAATATATTTACATATACAAGTATATTTAAGATCTTTTTTATTTTTTAACTTGAGAAGCTGGTATTAATACATTATATTGATGTGTGTTGTTTTGATTTTTTTTTTCTTTTTGATCCAGGAAAAGAGTGGTGTCATATGTAAGTCTACGTGAAAAAAGTCATCTGCACATCAGTGCTAACCATTAAAAAGGTGTATTTTTGTCAGCTAGCTCACACATTCTCTTCTGTTATTCATACACACACACATATACACACCATACATACTGTTGCAAGGTAATTATTCAGGAATGCTAACCTCTTAATTACCACGCCATTTGCAGTACTGTTATGTAGATTATTCGTCCTGGTTTGCTCAACATTTTGTCATCCATGTCATCATCTCATTCATGTGTGGTACACACTGATAGGTTTATTCTCAAAGATGAAAACAATATTTTGAGCAAAATTATTTTCAGTAAAGAAATAAGGCAGTAAGTCTGCTTATATCCAGTTTTCCCTCACATATAATGTGAGGGGAAGGTGAATCCATAGAGTGGTTTGGGTTGGAAAGGACCTTCAGACCATCTAGTTCCAACGCTCCTGCCATGGGTAGGGACACCTTCCATTAGATCAGATTGCTCAAAGCCCCATCCAACCTGGCACTGAACACTGCCAGGGATGGGGCATTCACAAGTCCATCAAAACCTTACTCTCTGATGAAGAAAGTTCATTTTACGGAAATGCCCTACAGAAGAGGAGAGAACTGAAAGATTCAATTTTTTTTTTTCTCTGTAGTAAGGTACCAATAGGTTTTTGCTTTAGAAGATATGAAATCAGTCACCAGCTAGTGAAAGTGGAAATTTTTGTTAAAAATAGTTTTGTAATATGCTGGTTTAGTCCTTGGAAAACAAAAAGTGGGTTTTGTCAGTATTGACATGACATCCTTCAGAAAAGGAAAAAAATCCCATTTGGCAATTAACAAAACCCTGTCCTACACACAGGAAGTTATTTAACATGTCATCTGCATTAAAATGCATTGTATTGAATCACAGTGTAATGCATGTGATGTGTAAAAATCACTTACCATAGAACAGTGTTTTTTACCTGTTGCCATTTAGATTGAACTGCTGTGCTCTTCCTAAGTCATACCTTGAGTTAAAATTTTAAGGACAGAGACTATGTTTTATGTCACTTTTTTCCCTTACTCCATTTAATTTATAGATAATACTAATTTCTGGTGTTCACAGTTTGAGAACTATAAGGATCAGCTAATAAAAAGAGGAAATTATAAAGCACAACCCATTATTACGGAGTTCAAGGAAGCTCAACTGTTCTGGGTTCAGCAGTAGCAGTCATTTTTTCTCCTTCTTAGTGGCTGGTGCAGCACTGTCTTTCGAACTTTCAGCCTGAGAACAGTACTGATAATACCAATGTTTGTAGCTACTGCTTAGAATGTTTACAATTGGTCAAGGA
>WYDI02020257.1:0-23289 GCA_009867235.2 Psittacus erithacus | reverse complement strand
GACCTTGCACTTGGCATGGTTAAACTTCATGAGGTTGGCATCAGCCCACCTCACAAGCATGTCAAGGTCCCTCTGGAGAAGTTGATTTCAGGTGTTATAGATTTTTTTCTTTAATCTACACTTGAAGTATTTTGTTCTGATATTGTTTCAAACATATACATTTTGTATTGATACTAGATTTGATTCAAATTTGAAATTAAATCCTACTTTAAAACCAAATAGATTTAAGAAACAGTGAACTATTTAATGTAAAGTGTATATACTATTTTCTAAGCTTTCTTCAAAACTTAATCTCTGAAATTTTCTTTTCCTAATTAGAGATCTTTTCTGTGTACTTTAAATTTCCAGTCTTTAACTTGCCAAAGGTAGTGTGCTAATTCAGTAACTATACCACCAAGATCTTCCTAGCTTTTCTTCATTTTCACCTACAAGATGGAAGGAGGTTGTTGTCAGAAGTGGTAGACATTTATTATGGAGGCTAAGCACGGTTCAATTGGAAAATGATGCACTGGCATGTTTGCTATGGGTTTGGTGCATATTTCCAGGACTATGAATAGTATTTTGTTAGCATATGAATCTCTTTTGGAGGGTTTATCTTTGACAATTTCATAATCTGTCACTTGGGAGACTGTATATACAAATGCATTAATTCTTTGTTTGAGGATCTTATGAGCATCCTAAACATGGGATCCAGCAGAAGAGTTCTGCCTAATCATATGTTTACAAAGTTTATGTTTGTTTGCATACTGTGTGGTTGCCAAAATGTCTGGATTCAGGACTGTGACTTCACAGCTGGGAGACAGACTGTGATATTTTCCATTCAGTAAAGTTCGCTATGGTTTGCTGTTCCTAGAAAAGTTTCTCTCAAACCCATTTTTTAAAGACTATTATTGTAAAATTTTCTCAAGAAAGAGAAAATAATAATAAAAATAATTCCCTTTATCATGTGAAGGCTTTCTCATTAAATTTTTTTTTCAAATGTCAGAGAGTATTTTAAGAGGAGCCTCAACTCTTTGTGATTTAGGTACCTATTAATTCCTTTCATTTACTTGGATATTTTTTAATGATAGCTCTATTCCTGGAAAGCATTTTCCATGTTAGGTTACTTATATGTATCCCATAACTAAGAACAAATACGAGAAGAAAATGTCTACAGTTCTAAAGTAATCTTGATCTTTGTTACATAAGTAAAGTTTGATCTTTATTCCACTGAAAATAATTTGACATTCAAGGTGGACAGCAGAAATTTGCAGTTAGCATTGAGTATTATGATGGCAAAGTGAGAAGCAAAGGGAAGTGAGAAAGGAAGTGAGAAACAAAGGGATCTATCTTGCTGTAGAGTTAGACAGGCTTTTGCTCAGCAACAGCAAGCTGACTTCTTTGCCTTTATTTACCATGTAACCCAAGTACATTAAAACACCAGATGATCTCCTCCCACACTAATGTCAGCTTGCACCTATTTAAATTTAGCTGGCATTTATGTAACTTACAAGTTACAGTATAACCAATTCTACGAAATCCCATCACATCCTTCTGTAAACAAATAAACTCAATTTTAATGTATTGGAAATTATTGCAATTAACAACAGGTTTTTTTTACTTCCAACTCTCTCATCACTGCAAATGCTATTTTCCTGGCAAAAAGAAATTAATCAGATAATCTTTAGCAGGCATGATTTCCTTCTTTTCCAATATTTGTAAACTCTTAGATACATTGCATATCCCATTGTAATTCTCTTCCAGAATATTAGCATAGAGACTACAAATTCTTCAGCATCCAGCTAACATGCCCATAAGTCCATCCAGTAACCAGTGTCTTCTAGATCACGCTGCTGAAGGAGTTTCTGTCGGTTCTTCAAATTACAGTTTGCAGCCTCTGTTGTTACGTGCTCGGTGGTCTGTCACATTTTTTTTCTTGTTGATATGGTTATGGTACTTTTATGCAGTGGTTTAGAGGAATTTCTACCAGCACAAGTGTCGGGAATTTCTTTTTAATCATGTACCTGAGAACTGAAATCTCAGCCCTCTGTTAGCATTCTGATCCAGTGAATCTGTAGCAGTTAGAGGAAAGAATGCCACCTACTGAATTATCAATACCAATTCAGTTTACATCCCATGTTTTTCTCTACAAGTCCCTTATCTTAATACTGATCAAGTTCAATACTAGATGGCTCTGATAGTTGGCAAGACCAAAGAAGTGTGACTTCATGATTCGTACGATGGGCAGCTGAATTTTTAGACTGTCAAAACCAAATATTGAAAAAAAAGGGAGCATTAGTACATTTTGCAATAACTTGCATTTCCTTCCTGGAACGACTTAGCAAGTGGAATTTTGGGACTTTTATGAGATTAAAATGCTGAGAATTAAAGTAACACCAATGCAGATTTCTTTTTTTTTTATGTTTAGAAAAGCAGATACTGATGAGTCACAGACCACATATACTTTTTACATTGCATAGTGATCAGAGCAGTGACAGTAGAAGGCACTTAGCACTTTCATCTTTTCATAACTCTATCAAGACAAATGACTGGTGATAAAATTATTTTAATGTGCCTTGTAACTGTGAGCGATGCAGCTGTGAGGCAAGCTGTATTGCATCCTTCCCCATGTACAATCAATGATATTGCTAACCAGCTTCTATTCCAAAATCTCTAACTGGTGATAATTTAGCCAAGAAGAATACAGTTAAATCTCTGAAACTTGTAGCAAGTGTAATTTATTTCAAAATAAGACTGTAAACTGAGCAGGCCTGATCTTGAAACTACCAGAGTACCGTATTATGTAAAAATATGGGCCAGTGCCATTTTGACCCATTTCAGATTGACTTCAAGAAAATGTATATGCCAGGAGATAATATGGCAATCAGAAGTGGTTTTATGATGGTTTTTACTGACAATAATCCCAGTTCTTCATTCTGTTATTCTACACAGCTTTACCCAATAGTCATGTTACAGCCGTCCATGTTTGTATGATTTTTTTTTTTTAAAAAGTATATTACTTGTAAGTTCAGGCCATCATTTTGGGTGTAACTTCAAATGACCTTTGCTACACTTGATAGTACTTTTTATACAGCAATGACACTCAAAGGAAGAGTGGAAATCAGTGCAGCTTTCGAATTAAGTAGATAATGGCATTAATATCTGCTGTGTAAAACAAGGAGAGTACAAACCCCAGTCTCAATTTTTTGGAAATTAGGTCACATCATAAGAGAGTGGAAACCCTCTTCTAAATGATACATCTGAATGCAACAGTCCGTTTTCATACACTGAAGCATTCAAGATAATTCAGTATAGGTAGAACTTTACTTGTAATTTAAATATGCACATTAGCACTAAATACCACAAAGAAAGCAGTAGTCACAGTCCACTCATGAACAGAAATATTATCCTATGATTCATATGCAAATTTGTACCTGACAAATGGTATCGAGTCCATACCGTTGTTTTCTGTATCTGTATTAAGCATTAAAATAAACTTCCATTATTCAATTTTTATTTTTTATATACAACTCAACAGCAGCTATTGCTTTAGACATTAGTATATAAAATGTCTGGATGCTGTAAATAGTATAACACATGTGCACAAATAGTAATAATGAGAAAATACCTTCTTTTTGAACAAAGATGGTATGCATTTCAAGGGTACTTACTTAGGGTAATCTATCATCCAAATGAAAAGCTGTGCTCGGTAGGGTGCTGGAATATTGCAGGAGAGGGCACTGATCTGTTAAGCCACATATGATGATATGTAAAATAGAGGAAAATCAGCTGGCAACAACTCATATACTGATAGATGGAATATTTTTTTGTGTGGAATGGAGGGCCCTAGTGTGTGCCTGGGCTATCATCCCTCACAGCAGAGGCACGGAGGGACCTCAGCGGAGACGGCAGGACCATGTACGGCTGCTGTTTCATGGGTGGCAGGTGCAAGCCCCCTTAATCTCACTCACTGCTAGGTGAGTTTGTGATGACAGTCCAGCGCCTTTCAAAGCTGTAAGGACAGAACAGTATGCTCAGATAATATTTTAATGACTGAGAAAAACTTTTAGCAACAGCCTGGTCTGAAGGAATGTCTATGGGCAGACAGCAAGTGTTGTTGACATTAAAATTAATTCAATGTTAATATATTAAAGTAATAAAAATTCCCATGGAATTTGTATTATTTCCTGTCAGAAGATGTGTAAGCACAACAAAATCATAGCAGGATTAACAGTTGCTTGTTTTGCTTTAAGTTAATTCACGTTTTGCCATTAATGCAAGAAATCTTTGTCTGTTCTCCACCTCTGAAGTGGTGTAAAAATAGCTGCTACTCACAGGGTTGTTGTGACTACAGATGGTTAAATTATTTCTCTTGATTTGACAAAGCAGGGTTTGTTTATCTAGGCAAGTCATTTGCAAACAGAGTTCACACTTCACAAATATATTCTCTGCTCATAATTGTTTAATGAGCAACATTTTACAAAAAAAGACCAGTGGTGGAGTTGGTTGTGACTGATTTCCTCTGCTCAGGGTTTCCACTGGATTGTTGGTCATTGTAGCTGCACCATTTTGTTTCTGCTCTTTTTAACAACTCAAGTGATTTAAAGAGGAAATGACACCTATTAAGTAATGACAGTGAGGAACAGGTATGTTCTCCAGTATGATGAATTTTTGTTATTCAGAGCTTGTTGTATTTTTCTGCTCTGAGAACAGGCATAGATCTTGATGGAGCTCACTGACTAGCACTGACTGCCATCCCAACCCCCCCAAATACTTCACAGAAATAGCAGCAAAGAAAGAACTAGCAAAACAGAATTGATGCTGAGAATTTAAGTAGCATTTATGAGCTTGTTCTCATAATATGTCCTGAACTTACACCGTTCCTGTGAGGATTAATAGAACATGTAGAAGATGTGTGTTACCATTATCTTCTTAATATATCTCACAGGGATTTTTTTAACATGATAATACTTGATTCTTTTCCTAAGCTTACTTGTCACTACCTGGAGAAATGCTTATGAATACTGTTAGCATGGTCTTTCTCTGAGTCCAGTAAAACAGTGAGTGCTGCTATTTGATAATAAGATATGATAACTCCCAGTATTTATTCAGAATTTAGTCACTACTACTATCCTTTGCAGACCAATCTCTGTCTATTGGCCTTAATCTCCCTCCCCAAAGGAAATGCTGGGAAAGGCAGAAAATGAAACAGAACTTTCAAACTTCCATCAAGCAAAAAAGCAACAACCAAAAAAAACCTTCATCCTTCTCTCGTTATGGTTTGTTGAATCTTCCTTTGTCTAGTTGTATAATAGGAATAATGTTCATGGCACTGGAGTATACACACAGTAAATAGCTTCTGTGGTTATCAAACACCTCAGCTTCACTTCAGCATTTAATCACCCACAAAAGCCATTTCTTTGCCTTGTATACTTCTCTGCCACAAACATTATCCTGTAGCTAACATACACCGTGGAGTGCCAGACCTTCATTTTTGCACTCTGAAAGCTGAATTGCAAGAATGAAAAACCCAACTTTCAGTTTTTAAAATAACAGTCTAAAAGTTAAAAAGGGGGTAATAGTAATCAAAACCCCCAAGCCCCAAGCCCCGAGCCACTAATTTGGTTGAGAAAAAGGTTGTCTTAAATGGTCTCACAGAATTACCTGCTGGAAGGACTCCGTAGAAAAAGCATAGTTATGATAGACATATGCTAGGAGATTATGATAATACCTTTGTTCTGGAAGGAATTAACTTTACTCCCATGTTAGAAACAACCCTAGCAGAGCCAACAATGCTCTGCATAACAACTTAGAGAAGTTGTTCTTTGACAGACCCAAAAGTTAATGACTTAAAAGGCATAAAGACTCATAATATAAAAATTGATATTCCCCTAGTTCACGTCCCTGTCTTTTCCACATCCGTCTCTTCACAGCTCCTCAGGTTGCCCCTTCATGGTGTAGACAGCATTGAAGTGTTCCTGAGATCCTGAAAACTGGTGAACTTATTCTGTTCTTGGGTAGACCTGTTCTGACAACCTGTATGCTCCTGATCAGTCCTCTTCATTTATGCTTTCATCTCATCTATGTCTGACCAACAATGTCTGGTCAATCTAAGCTACACCAGTTTCTGAATGGATGTTTGTGGCTTCTGAGTACTTTGAAGGCAAAAGGGGAGAGATGAGAGAGAACTGAACCTGTGGAAAAGCTAGACATTGAAAAACACTTCCTCCATTAAAGTCAGAAAGGATATATTCTGGGATAGTAATAAAACAAAGACAATTTGTTTGAAAAGAAAGAAGAAAAAAATGAAGGAAGGGTGGAAGCAGACAAAAAGAAAGATAATGGAATCTCTACAGAGAGAAAGAAGTAAAGAATTTGGGTGACCAAAGAAAATAATAGCTCAGCAAAAGGAAGAGGCATAATGCTGTAAAAAGAAAAACAGAATATGACAGATGAAGGAAAAACTATATCTACAGTGACTGGAAGCAGAACTGAAGTTTGGTAAGAAAAGAAAGGCATTATAATACTGGAAAGAGGGACAAAGAACTGGAAATGAAAAAGGCAGGTCAAAGAGAAAGAAAGGATGAAAGAAAATATTAGAGGGAAGAACAAAGCAGCTAACATTAGGCTGGCGGACGTATTTTTTAGTGCTTTGGCCACTGAAATTATAAAACCAAAAGCCTGGGGACTACTGTATTATACATGCTATCATATAAGCTATACTTGGAAGAGAAACACCATGTGCATAAAAGCAGAGAGTCCTTGTATTGGAGCTCTCCTCTTTTCCTGCATCCTTCTGATTTCTTCTGGATTTGTTAATATGAATTAAATGAAACAACTATAAGGTGAAACAGCAAGGCGAGTGAGTATTCATTACTGTATGTTAGCAAACATCCCCTGATCCTTTAGGTGTATTTTAAAGATAAGAGTTAGGGATTTTTGTCTGCATGAGAAGGGAGGCTGCTCCAGGTCAAAAACTTAGCATAGGAAACAGTTCAGGGGCAGATATTGTTTGAGCTGTTTCTTCTAGAAAATGTCCCATTTGCAAGAGCAGAAGTTGTTGGAATGTTACTCAAATAAAGTTTTCCATTTTACTTTCCAATATCTGTGTTGTCATGTTTGGTCTTAATATAAGGCTAACAGAGAAAGACTTGTTATACTAAGAAGGTTACATATTCACTGGGTTAGGCAGTATGAAGCTTTGCAGCTTTACCAGTTCATCATCAGAAAACTACAACAGAGACAGGTAGAGTGATGTCAGGTATGTGCCAATTCAGATATGCTTTTAAAAAGTTAATTTTAATTCAAAATACCAGCAGGTGAAGAGAGGGATTTACACCAGGTAGTCACCCTGCCCCCTCTGTTGCCTAGCACATATCCAGCTACAGGAAACAAGGAAGGAAGTCATCCCAAGGGGAAAGTGAACAGAGAGATTTATTTGCTGCTCTGTTGAACTTTGTAATGTTAAAGCATCCTGCTATCTAATGGAGTTCCCAGTCCTGATTCGGTCAGTTCTCAGGGGTCCCCTATAGAGTCAATAGGAAGGGCTGGGTATGCAGAATCACATTCATGAAAGCAAAAAGCTGACCTTTTTAAGGAAAAGGGGTTTATTTATACTAATCTCATTCAAGTGCCTTAAAAAAAAAAAATCACATTACAGAATCATTTTCTTGTCTTTATCCATTCACTGGCCCAAATAAATATTGCATTATGTCATATAGATTCACATGATAGGCAGAGGAGGTCCCACTGCAGGTTACTTTACGGGCAAGAGCATTCTCTGGGGAATCAAAAAGTATGATTTAAGAGCCCAACAGGAAGGGGAGTTTTAAAGCTGGACCTTTAACAGTTCCAATTAAAAAAATAAAATGAACACTGAACTCTTAGGTAAAAGGTGGATGCAGTCACTTTCTCCTCTTATTTTGTGTTACCTGAGCCTGCTAGATCCATCCCCACTGGAGGTTCCTCCTCCCACAGAGGAAGACTAATCTGTGACTATTTAAGGGACTATCTATGTGAGCTAGGTGCTTTGGCCATTCTGGATTTAGGAGTTCCTTCCTTTCTCAAGATGTCAGGTAAGCTGAGGTACCCATAGCATTGGACAAAGTGATACAATGTCATTAGATATCAGTGATATCCAAATGTTGGATTTAGGTGCCAAAGGAGGCATTCAGATCTTTAATTCCCCCCTTGTAAATTGAGCCCTGTGTTTCTTCTATAAAACTGCCTCTGTCAGCAACGTTGTTCCTTTCAGAAATGTTTGGTTTGAGGATTTGGGCTCTTTTTTAAAATTTTATGTAACCTGCTTTGCATTCTTTGTTGCTTCAATAAACTTCTAAAATCACTCTATTATACATAAATGTAAGTCGCTTAACTAATCTCACAATTTTAGCTCAGTTCAGTACGCTCAGGGTGAAACAGCTGCATAAGCTTTAACCCTTTGTGCCACTCTCTGTTTATTATCCATACTAGTCTGACTCACAAGCTGAAATAACTCTCTCGTCCTGGGCTGTGCACTTTGCTTTTTCTTACCAAGCTGGTAATTGCTGTGGTTGTTCAGCTCACTTTAATAGCTTTCATTTTGCATTCACACTGGCTTTTCCGCACATTGTAAGTGGGTCTGGAAATACGGCCTCTCATTTAAGGTTGCCAGACTGCTGGTTTTTACATAGGTTTTAGTCAAATTTCAGCTGTTTGGGAAAAAATAATATTCTATGCCTTGTGTCCACCCTATGCAGGATTTTTGACAAGATTTCAGCCAAATTAATTGAGCTGTGTTTGAGAGCAAACTGAGGGATGATATACTGGTTTTGCTCATACTGAAACATGCTGGTATCACTGTTGTGAAGAACGTCACCTTTTCTGAGGCATGGACTCTAGCTTGGACTAAGTGGTCTTTGTATCTAGCCCACAGGCGAGATAAAGTCAGCCTGCATAGGGCTACCTGTCATCTCAGCTTGATTTGCTGTTGAAAATCAGCCCACTGGAGAGGTAATACATGCCAGTGTAGGTGGTGGTGGTGGGGAAGCAGGCTTTAATCTCCCTATTTCCCCCCATGGGCTACTGAAATCCCACAGTAACTGGTATAGGAGGGCAGAGCTTATGTGGGAATAAACCCTTTTCCTATAAATGTGCAGCCAATGCAACTTTGCTACTTCGAGGTCTGCACCACGGCTATGCAAAGCAGTTCTGCCTCTACTAAATATGTCCTAGTTCTTGCTGTGACCTGCACGCACTGATGCTCTGCGGGATGTAGGCTCCAGGGAGGATGCCGGGGAGGTCACAGGTAGCTGCATCCAAGCCTTGATGTGATCAGCTGAAACAAGGAGGATCAGGAACCTGAGCACAGACCGCAGGATGAAATGGCGGCACCAAGTGACACCAGACGGGGGATGGGGTGAGACAGGTCAGATGTCTGTGTGCAAAAGAGATACGAAATGACATTAGTACTACAGAGTAAATGGTTGTACTCCAGTAAAATGTATTACATGAAGTGTCAGGATTATTGAGTGATGCCGGGCAATCACTTAAACCAGACTTTCCACAAGATGTCAATAGCTACATTTTATTAATTTCCTGGATACTGATTTCAAACTGAGGTGTTTGATTTGCAGAAGTGGTACACAATTATGTCTGACAGAATTGAAAGGGGTTTGTATCTGTACAGGCATGCTGCAGAGTCCTCCCAAGGACCCAAAAGAATTAGATTCTAGATATAACTAGTTGAGAATCCAAAATTAGGGCAAGATTTCTATTTTCATAGAAAGTTATTTCCAGCTTTAGTCTGGAAATAACAGCAGCACCACAGCTACCCACTTGAGGAGACTTATTGAGAACAATCCCCACTTTCAGAAGAATAAATTGGCAAAGCACTCAGACACACTGTTGGCAGGGCAGGATATAACACTGTGGGTGTTGTTTCTCTGTGTTATGCCACTGCAGGAGTTTCGTAGCTCTCCCCACTGCTGTTACAGTTATCCTGCTAGCAGTGAGCACAAGACATGAGCCCCAAAATAACTAACTCTGCCTTTAAGGAAGGTATGAAAAGTGTGTTATATAATCTCACAGAAAACAGCAAAAAATGAGGAGACAACAAAATACAGAACAGCTTGTTAAGTGGGGGCTGTCCATCAGGTATGACGGACGCAGAAAGGCCTTGTGTACAGCTAGATATTAACCACGCAGTTAAGGGCTGTACCAGAATGAATACAAAGAAATGAGCCAAATCAATGTTGCCCAAGCCATCTTTTCTAGCATTTGAGTGGCTGGATCCGAAAACCTTAATGAAGTTTTTGCAGAGCCTTTCTCTGTGTGTATGTGCATGTATGTATGAAATTAAATTCTTCACTCGGTCATTTATATAAGCTACTTTTGTTCCTTACTTTTTCCTCATTAATCTACATTTCTTATTTAAAATTAAATGAAAAAAAGTATCCTGATATCAATGATAATGGTATTTTATTAAAGAATATCTTCTAAAGATGACACCTGATATTTATAGTGTCTGCATTCATTGTAGTGGCATCGTAATACTGTAATTATTTGATATAATAAAAGGTATTATTTCTCTGGGTAAATCTTACTGCAATGCAAGTAACTAATTTGGCTCATTGATTCCCCCTACCAGGAGTATTCATCCACCAATGATTTCCTGTAAATCTAAACTATGATAATAAGGAGACCAGGCCACGTTCATTATTTGTTACCTTCATCAAAGGCAAAGTATAACGTCAAGGATACATTTGACCCTATTACCTTTAACTCAGTGTTAAATTTATAATAACATTCATGAGGATGTTAAAGTACAACGCATGACATTAGACCCAGATTAAAAGCATTAGTGACAAAAATCAACATATTATTGGTTTAATCCACAGCACCAAAAAGGACTACAGGCTCTTGCAGAAAGCTTGCAAAATCAGCCTAGAAATGGATGAGAAATTCTGAAAATGCAGTGAACAAAAGGGAATGTTAGTGAGAACAAAGCACTGCAGTAAAGCTAGACTGTGTTCAAGTAGCAGCTACCAAAATTCTTTCCTTAAATAGGAAAGATAAGCAAGATTTGATGCTTCTGTTTACTGGGATTGTGTTGACTAATGCAAGAGGGGTTTTGGAAAAACCATGTAAGATACTACATTTAAACAGGAAACAGATGGTCCTTAACTGGGCATGCAGGTGAGGAAACAGTGGCTTCCTAATTTCGCTACGCCAGCAAAACAAGAAGAAACGTAATGCCTTGTTTGTTCCCTTCAGTTCAGTATGCACAGGATTTGATATTGCTTTTTATCTTGTTTAAATGTATTTTAGCTTTTTTTACACACACGTACATTTAGAACAAGACTACAGTCTGACCAAGAGCTCTTCCCTCAGTAGTATCCTTCCTAATCACGTATATTTTCAGATGCAAACCACTCCTGCTGAATTTCACTTACGATGATACATAGGGCAAACAACAGAAATCCATGCAAAGTTAACTATTTGCAAGGCATGATGGTCCTGGGAGAAACCACAGTAATTTATAGAATGCATTAAAACTGGATTGCAAGGAAATTTATGATAGGCAGCCACACAATAATAAAAAAACAAAGATTAATTAACATAAAAATTCTAGCTGTCATATTTCTCTAAGTAGAAATAATTGCAAGGCACTTTTATTTCACGGAATGAACCTCCAAATGGTCACAGAGTAGTCAACATGAAAATGAAAGTCACCTTTAGACTAGCAAAAGAACTGGTCACAAACTATCTGGGTGGGCCTGTAATAATGCCATCACTTTGTAAAATGCAACTCTACTGGAAACAGTATGAAGTTAAGGAAATACAAAAATTTAAAGGATTTTTAAAAATCTCTTTTCCATGCAGTTTTGGAAATTTATGATAAAGGTAACACTCCCAAAAAGCAGACTTCAGTAAAATAAACGGAGTGAATTAAGGTGAGAAAAGAAGATTTTTTTTATTTTTATTTTTTTTTATGACAATTAGAGGGCAATTCTGTATGAAAACTATTATAAACCTGATCTGTATAACAGTGTGTACATAAACATATATACATATATATTTACCCCACACAAATAAACAAAAACATCAAACGCATCAGGCCTTATCTTAGATGCAAAATGGAACAACACCAATTTTACAGCCGAAGAAGAACTTTCCCCAGAGGTCTGAGATTGCTGTCTTTTGCATCACTCTGAATCAGGAGGTATCCCACTGAAGTCAGTCAAATCTCATCTCAGAGGCTGACTAACGAGAAATATGAATATGCGCCTCCGGCTGACATGGAAAAACAACCTGACTTTGTTTTTTTTTAGTCCACACTGCATCTGCAACCTGTGACTACTGGTGCTGTATAAGATATGCCACTGAAGTGGGAAGTGGAACATTTTATGGAGAAAACATCTGTGTTTGACCTGTCCTGATGATTTTAGCAGATTGCCACAGAGCACATTTTCCAGTGGTGTGCAAGCACAGGGAGGCTGACCTGTATGCCCTGCTTTCATCCTCTTTAATTAAGCCAGAGAAGACACATTCCTCGTTGAAATTGATAGCTGATGGCAGATCCAAATGAATTTTCACATATTTCTGATGATATACAATGCAGTCCTGTTGTTTATGGAGCAACATGCTGTATGACAACATGGTGCACCATACCATGTGAGACTCTGGCAGACTTACAAAGGAACAATTTTAATAGCTTTCTTTCAGATTGGATGGTAGGTATCTGATCTAAATGTTAGGTGATTTCTCTTGAAGTGCACATGAATAAAGGTTGATGATTTAAACATCTGCAAATGCTTTTAATCTTCAGATATTTTAGTGCCAATTTCTTTTTGGTGAATATAATGGATTTCAATGTTGAGAACAGTGAAGAGGGTGGGGTTTTCATATACATGCAACTGCGAGCATCTTTATTGCCTCTTTAAATTTAGTAGAACAAAGATGCTTTCTTCTCTGATTTAGTCAAATTGCAATGAGGGTTTACTTACACTTAGACACATTTAAAGATGTATTTCTTCCTCTGCATTGTATCTGAATGTAATATTATAGTTAGGAAATCCAAATTGACTTTGTCTACTGTTCAAAGTCTACTTTGAACTCATTATACTAACTTTATCAGCAATTCTTAGTTTAGCATTTTATACATAGATATTTTTATTGGACTCCAGGTCCCAAAATTTTCTCCTGAAATTTACTTATATTTCTGACTTTATTTATTTTAATTTGGTTAAAGGGTTAATATTTCAAGTACATGGAGAAAAAGAGTGTGGCATTGTGGCTAGACAACAAGGCCAATAATAGAAGTGTGCATGAAATAAGCCTTTGGTTTTGTAACTTCAGGTTTCCATTATATCTGTTCCATTAGCGCAGTTCTCTGTCCTGTCATAGACTTCCAGCTTCCTTCTGGTTCCTTATCCTATGAGTTGCACTTTCTTGGACTCCATTAATGTCACTTGAGCTTTGAGTGGATCATCTCTTATTTCCCCTCTGCATTTTGGACTGCAAATCAGGAGTCAAAGGTATTTACTCTTTTTCTATTGCAACTGGGTTCTTACTTCAAGTTTTCCAGTCTTTCAGATGAGTTTGTTACTATGTGTTTCACAGGACTGCTGTGATATTTAAATAACTGGTTTTTGATATTAAAGCACACATGGGAGCAGTGACAATGTCCCCCTCACCAGTGCACATCTTAAGGCTGTACTTTCAGACAACAGATCTGCACAAAAATATCTCTGATGCCTTGTTGGACATTAAAGCAGCAAGGCGCTGACCTCTGTGTAAAGTGTCACATTTTCGAAATCACCTCACCAATCCGCAGTTCCTAAAATTTGGCCTCAATTACATGAACTGAGCTCTTTGGAAAGTCCGTCCTGATTTGTATTGAATGTGCACATTAATCAAACATGGAGAGCATGGCATGCTGACAATACTTTGCTCTGTAAAAATGTATTTGTGCTGATAATGCCTGAATTTGTTTTGCTCTGAACCAGCTGTGAACTCACACTGGTGAGTGTGAAGTAGGTATGAGATGATGTCAAATCAGAACAGCCCTTATTTTATATCCATTTTTAACCAGTGATAAACCTACACAACAACAATAAAATACGTATGCTCTAAAGGACCAAATCTTGCATATGGTTACATGCCTGCACATGTTCATTTTGCAGAAGGACAAAGCATGTTGAGAAGCTGTTCTGGTCTGTGCTACCACTGTTCAATGCAGGGCTCAGCAACTGAGCAGTTGAACAAAGCCAGCCTCTTCTGAAATAGGAGTAGGAGTGACTACTTAAAATGAAAAAAGATATCATGAACAGGTTACTTAGGGCGAGCTCAGGGTAGAGTGGAACAGCCACGTAAGTTGTAGTAAATAAAGGAAATGTCATTCGTAAGTCTTAAAATACAATACCATTAATAACTTCAGTAATAAATAAAATGTGCTGTACTATCTGCAATGAATACACACATTGAGACTATTATTTTTGGTGACGAGTTGTAAAGATTCCAATGCATTGTTTAAATAAAAGTATAAAGTATCTGGGTATTGATGAGGCTTTTGCTTCTCCAGGCTTCCTTTCACCGCCTGTTGTTCAGCAGTTTTTATAGAGGTTGTAAAAACTGAAATTCCCTATCCTACTAGCAAGACATTAACATGCAAAATGGAGTGATACGAAATGTGATATCTTTATGAAACAAGCTATATTCCTGTAATCCTCACAACAGCAATATTCTTTAATCATACCCCCTACATGATTTTACCTTGCCCAATATTGTATTTGTGATGTGGTAAAATAATGCAAGAGACAACAGTTGAGCAAAAACTGTCCAAAAATTTGCAAATAAACTAAAACTAAAATATAAATATTAATTTATGTTGAATGGTATTTTAAAATTTAAATATATCCTCACTTTCTTTGTTTTCAAAATAGAATTCCAGGCTGTAGCGTCGGAAATAAGTGGAGATCATGAATGCTGAAAAGATATATCCAAATGTACTCAAAAAATTTCATGGGGAAAGAAACAAAGCTTCATAGAGATTTGTAAATTGCAATGAGCAATTCAAGAAACATTGAAAATATGAGCAGCAGTGGTATATGCGATATTTGAACATCCTATCTTTTGTGACTGTGCCATCAAAGTCTAATACAAACACAATATGCTGTAACTAGAGAATCACTTGGTGCAAAAACACTACATATTTTACAATCTAGATATTCAGTTATGATGAATGTCAACAAAAGCAGCCACAAGAATGACCCTCCTGACTGCACTTCAAAATCTTGCCAAGAAATGTATTCCCTATACTGTCATAAACAATCTATTTGCCTTCATTGTCTACTGATAAACATTTCCTATCCATTCTTTTGAAGCACGTAATATTGACATACTCTGAGATAACAATAGGTAGTCTAAAATAAAATTCATTTGGGTTAACTCTTATGTTCAAGGTCTACTTTCATAATAAATAAAGTAATTCTTGATTGTCGTAAGCAGTCGTCAAATACTGTGAAGCACTTTGGGTGTCGCAACTTCAGAAACACTGCTGTGTGCTAGCAGCATTATCATTTTCCTGTTGTGACACAGTTTTCTTGTGCAAAGCTGATACTCTTAAATTGGCAGCATAATCTGAAAAAAATCCAGGAATACTGTTTCATCAAACAGCAGTCATAAAGTTGCTTTTTTCTTTAGCTTAACTATAAGCAATTGAGTCAGAACATCCTGCCAGTTATCAGTAAACAACTGATCCGTAGACTCTGAGACCTGTATCTCTAAACATATTTGTTAATCAATTTGTCTACTTTGTATTAACAGCTATACTGTTCATGTTTACAATGTCAAGAATGTTTATTGAATTAAGCATAGTTGTCATGAAGATAATAGTATTAAATCATAGGTATTAATATTGACTTACGACAGTTCCAAGAAATGCTTTTAATGCATGATATCTTACCATAGATAAATGGAACACGGTGAAAAGTTATTTAAAATATGGAATAATCATCTTGTGCCATATTACACTGTTGTCTAAGTCAAATAGTTGTTTCAGAAAAAAAAAAGAAAGAGGTTCCATATAAATTGACATTTCATCTCATGTTAGTGACGAGTCAACAGTTATGAAGCACTTCCTAAATATGATTTCAAGGCTATTTTTCATCTTTTACATTGAAGGTTTTCTGAACATGTATCCCATCTTGTCCAGCCCATAGGAGAGAGGAAAATTCTACCACACCCCTTTTACAGCTTGAAATAGTAAAAAGCCTGGCATATATTTATTAGTCATAATTATAAAAATGATTGTTTAAGCCAGGCACTGGGATTCTGTGTCCTTATAATGTGGTCTATCTACTAGACTATTGTCAGTAAGTTTGATAATACATAGAAATACAGGTATATTTATGACAGTTTCTAAAAAGCAGTGTCAGGATTTGTATTTTTTCCAGATACAATGATAGAAGTAATGAGAGAAACGAACACAAATTCAGTTTTGTTTTTCTCCATCCTGAAAATTAGAAATGAGTATTTCTAAAAACATCCATTTTGTCTGATACTCTGTACAGTATTCATCCTAAGAAGCTACATTGCTAAGACATCAGTCCAAGTCACGATAGCTGAATTACGCAGTGTATTCCCAAATAAATACTCAGAGCCTCAGCACCTGCAGCTTGAAGTCTGTAAGGAAATGTATTTGAGAGTAAGGTGAAAATCTCTTCGGAAAACTGGCAATATCTCCCAAGAATCTTCAAGATGTAGGGGAAAGTGTGTCATTTTCTCACCAATAATCTACACTTTTATCTTACATGAAACAATTTTTCACAGAAAGAGTCTGCACTCCTTGTATTTGATACAGAAGAATTAGAAATTGGTCCAATTTCCTTTTGAAAAGCAGGCTTCTTCTGCTTTTGATTGGCCTTTTCTGTGACCCTCTATACAAGAAGACAGATAATAAATATAATGATTTGTATTGAAAAGAAAACTGTAAGGATAATGGCCCAAACAGTGTAGTTTTTTATAATGTTACCATAGTAAATAATAGCAGCATGGCTCTCATAGACGCAGTTTTGGCTGTATCACTGTTTCCATTATAATTCCTGTTTTTCATAAGTTTATCATTTCATTTTAATAAATTTTCTCTTAGCTGAACTGCAACACAGAAAGTTTCAACAAGGAACACTTTTGCTTTAATTTAAAAAATAATTATTTTTTTGGCTAGTCACAAGCCATCTGTTAATCAAAAAGAACAATTTACTTGTTTATAACAATGTTTTGCACTATCTATCAGAAAAAAACCCCAACAGCTTCAAACGAAGTAATGAAACCAGGCAATTGATTAACCTATAGCAAACTGTCATCAGTCTTGATTGTGAAACAAGTTTTTTTGCTCATCTGTTATATGTACATTTTGACTACACATACTAATACCTCCTCGAAGCCCCCATTCTGCAGTTAAGCATATGCTTAAGCATTCTCTTGAATAGGAATGTTCAGGCCCTAGGAATATATGCATATTTAATTAGATGGTAGTGCTTGAAGATAATTCAATCCTCTCCAAACAGCATGTGGTTTTACTGACTTGTGCATGTCTAACAGCAGTGCAATTTTGCATTTGTGTATTAATGATCAAATATGGCTTTCTTCCCTCCACACTATTCCTTTATCTTGATGGCCATGTTTGTTAATCAAGGAATGGTGAAGGTACACCTGAATATCTGCTTAACCCTACAGTGCCTCCACATAAAGCACTCATAAATTTCACTAAGTATTTTGTGTTGCACTGCTCAAGTAAAATTATAACTTGTTTACCATGTGTTTCCTTGATTGGTCTGTGTCATAGCTCTGGAATTACTGAAATGAAGAGATGCGCGTTACTAGGGAAAATTACACATTAAACATAACCACAACAGACCTATTTTACTAGAAATTAATATACCAGTGTTTCGTAGCACTGCACGAATCTATTTTACTTTATATGGTTAGATATTAGTGATATAATTTATTAGTGACATAATCCAACAATCAAAATATAAAAATGATACTCCATCATTGAATAACAATATATAAATACCCAAGGTGCATGGAACTGCAACATTTTAAGCAGCCACATTTAGGGAAGCTCAGATTGTCATGTTTGGAAAAGATGACCCCTGAACAAGTCAAAAAACCCAAACTAGGCAAGCACCAAGGACTCAAAGTCCCCCAGCAAGAGCTACCAATGATTACTCTACAACAACCCTTCTTGTTTCTTCTTTTCAGAAAGCGAAATATGTGCTGTCCTACACAAAAAGCAGCTCAGAATCTGTCTAGCTGCAGCTGCTAAGACTATCCTGGTCTTCTGCAAAGTCAGGGTAGAATAGCTCTGTGGAGGGGAAGTGGGATAACTCTGCTGTCTTTTATTGAGGGGAACCAGTGCTTTAAGAGCGTTGTGCAAAGACTGCTCAAGAACTCAGTGGATCATAAGGTCTCTGTGAATATATTTTACATTCAGGATTCTGAAAGATTTCTGGTCTAAAAATAGGATTCAGCCTGTATTCCTACATCCTGAATGCCAGACTCATTCCTGGCCTTTATCCTGCACTAGAGCATCTGCAGTTACTCATATTCAGCAGAGCCATTGCCTTCCCACTGCTCAAGGACACTACATGCCAGACAAAGCTGGTTTATGCCAACTGCCTGTGCCTGTAAGCTGGAGGCTCGGGGGTGAATGAAGGAGGCAATGCAAGGCTATGGGGTGGCAATATGGGGGATACGCCTAGGTCATGGGACTCTGCCCATGGCCATGTTCCTCATCAGATCCTTTTCGTCACTGCTCTGATGTGTAGTCCCATGTATATGGGAATCTAGTAACTAAAGAGAGCACCATACAAGGGACATCACAGCTAAAAGCAGAATACTAATATTATCACTTGCCTGCATAATAAACAGCTCTACAAATGTTAATTTCTCCAGTGTTACTAGAAGTACAAACAGTACATATTGCTTCAACGCTGCTACTCAGGGCTTGTGCATTTAGAGGGAATGTGTTTAGGTTTTATATTTATTTACTAGGGACACAAATTTTAACAACATGAAATATTTTGCTTGTATGGTATGAACACCAATAGTTTAACATAAACTATGGAAGGAATCCAGGCTGTGTTGACATATTTTATGAATGTTATGGGATGCCAGATTGGAGGTGTACATCTGTGTGGGTTGGCCAGTCATCCCACTGCCGTCTGTGTATCTGTATGCTTAAATGAATTAGCTATTATAAAAACACTGCATAAACAAGTTTAATGCTGTACACTTTCATTTTGCTGATATAAAAGTATCTGAATCACAGCAAAGCAAGCTAACAGTGATATTAAATTGCTCTTTCACTGCTCTTATGTAAAGAGTTGGAAAGCTGTGCACTTTAAATAGTTTTGTCTCCAACACTGAGGACCTTCTCTCTCCCTTTGATTCCATCTCCCTCCATGTCATTGGCAGCAATCTTGCAGTTCCTCATGGCAGAAAGTACACTGCATAATCCTGCAGTCAAAATCACTTCCCAGTGACTGCCATCCACAAGGTCACTCAAGGACACTAAAATCACTTCCAACCAGCCTGGGCCTGGAGCAATGACTGCCAGAAAGTGGCACCAGATTGCCCTGGTACCAGTGGCAGGATACCAATCTAGAACTCAGGAGCTGTGAGATACCTTAGGGATTCCTTGTACCTGAGGCCATCATGCTGGCTACCGAGGCAGACATGGAAACTGTAAAGAAATCTTTTTCCTCCTGTGTATGTGAAAATGCTACTACAATAACTCTTTGTTGCTCCCAGTTTTACACAGTACATGGCAACAAAGACTTTGGGTTCTGTTATTGTAGCTTTTACATTTGTCAGAGGATAAACACAGAAACCTTGGTGGTCAATGAACCTGGTAAGAAGTCGGGTATTCAGCACAGAGAGAAATCATAGGGTGACAGGGAAATAAAGCTGTTTCTATTTTATTGTATAAATAAATATTTACAAGCTTGGCATTATGCATCTTGTTCTAAACAGACTGGTCAAATGGAATAAAAGAATGGATTAAAAGAAAAGTATTTGTGTTTACTTACAGAATTTGATTTTTGAGTCAAATTAGAAACAATAAAACATTTTGAACTTTCTTTTTTTTTCAGCTAACAGTTTGTAGGCTAATTCTGAATTTGAATTCATTCCAAGCGTGATAGCTTAGATTTGCCCCAGATGGACTTTCAGTTCTGTTCAAATCGCTTGACAGCACCATAACAGCCATTTGTAACTAAGTCTGCAGAAATGGGCTGGCACTTGCAGCCTACTAGCGTTGCTGATCTTTTTGTGTGGGAAAAGCACCCATAAATCACAGTGCATTAAAAAGGCACACACATCTCAAGCAAACATCATGGAGAATCCATTGTCCTGTAGATAAGTATACAAATAAGAGCAAAGCATCACTTAAGTTTTATATAAGGCACATATTTTTTGGAAAGCAACCAATGCAGTTTCACATGCTGTAGTTTTTCTAATCTGACTGACTCACAGTCTTGTGATAGTGAGATAAGCTAGGTAGGCAAATTTTTACAGAGTTGCAATTACTGAAATTGTCATTACGCTGCTCACTGTAAAATAAATATAGATAGAAGTGAAATTATGCACAGGCTAGAAGTAGAAAGTGTTTTGCTTCTGTTTGCTAAATTAATCTCTTCCTAAATGGCTGCAGGCCAGGTAGGTTAGCATTTGTGGTTTCAAAGGTTTTCAGCGCTTGCAATGAGCCATGAAATTACTGCATGCTGCTGAAAATGGCAGCTGATGAAAGGAAAAGAGCGAATCCCAAAGGCAGAAAGACAGGAGGAAGCAAAATTACAGGCAGAAAGTCTGATTTTTGATGTTGCTCATTGTGAAATGTACACCCAAACTTTTAATAAAACATAAAACATTAATAAACCTGCTAACAATTCCTTACAATTTCTTTTGAAGTCTCAGTATAATTTCTGAATACTTATTAAAACAGGCACTGATTCAATGGTGGCTGAGCAGTTTCTGTCTGTCGGATATGGTATATTGGTATACTAGTGACTTTTGAAATTAGATTTTTATTGATTTTTTTTAATTGAATTATCCAAAGGATTGATGTTTTCTGTTAATAATGTGACCCTAAACTGTTGAATTGTTGATCGAGTTTAACTAATATTAAATTAGATATTCAATGGTAAAACATACTGTCTGATCAATGCTGCTTCTCCATTCCAAATCTCTTCAATTTGGTTGAGAAAATAAGCCTGGCTTCAGCTAGTCATGTTGCTAACTGCTACTTTATTATATGATGTGTATGCTACAGGAATGCTGGTGTTACTTCTGGGGAGGCATGAGACAAAGATTTTAAGCACTGTGAAAAGGAATCTTGCATAGAAATAGCTGGGATACTTCGGTATAGTACTATTTTAGGTTTAAAGGAACATACAAGTATAAAAGTCCTTTGGGTGAGTATCATGCCATCAATATTTTTGGCTGAATTACCCACTATTTTCAAAGACTCACAGTGTTGTAGAATCATCTGCAATTATTAAGACACAGTATACCGTATAAGAAATTTCTTTGCAAAGAAAAAAAAATCGTTTATATGGACATAAGAGTAAGAAATTGCCTTTCTATTAAAAAATACTGAATGGATTAATGAATTGTTCTAGAATCTGGTTATATTCTTAACGGCTCTGTGCAGGCAGGTAACTTGCTTACTGTGATCAACCATAATGCAAAATGGGGTACTGCCTGGTAGAAATAAGCCTTCATCTAATACCTTTGGGGGCTGGGGAAACAGACTTTTCTGATATGATTGGTTATGTAAAGTCATGTTTGCTTTTACAGGCCCTTTAAAATGAACAGATCTGAATCAAGCAAGGCAAGGAGGCAAGGACTGCATTCAATACTATGTAGAAGGAATCAGACATGGAAAGCAGGGCCACATCCTAGAATACCATTGATAGAGGTGATTGGGTTTGCAGGTTTCTTACCTTAATATAGCACTTCTAACTTGAATTCTCTCTAAAACATTTATCTGTAAGTGCAATGAAACCAAAATTAAGTAAATGTAGCCATGAGAAGTAGGACTGCAATACAGCATATGGTGAGGGGGTAAAGAATTTCAGCAAAGGAATGTGGGAAAAAGCACTTCTGGAGTGTCACAGGCTCCTCAGGGCCTGTATAGGGAAAAGAGTACTTTGGCTTTTAAGGTATTGTTCTCCTAAGAAGGAAGCACACAGGAAACTGTAAGAAGTGCTGGGAGGTCACCTGCATCAAGGCAATCACACTGTAATTTGAATAGATACTAAGAAAAATCATAGCCTTCCTGAACAAGGTCTCAGCTGCACCCTGAAAAGCAGAACTGCAATGGCCCAATCTCTTCTGTACAGAGAATGCAGTGGCCAGGTAAAACTTAAGGAGGAATGTTACAGGTAAGAAGAAAGTAATTGCTGAATTGGAGTCACAAGCATGTATATACACACAAATTGGGATTTTGTGTGCATAAGTTCAGTATGTGGTAATGCATGTGCAAAATGTCATGCCCTTATCTATTCACTTGCTCATTCGTACTGCACTAATCACTGTCTCAGGACCTAATTTTGAAGACTATAAATATTTTATTATCCACACAAAAATCAGAGGTGGTAACTGAGCTCAAGCTGTGCCCTGAGGAAAATAAAGCAAATTGTGCCATATAATAGAAGACAGATATAGAAAACCATTGCATGGACATAATTCATATTCATATTGAGGAGTCCTATATTATATCTAGAGTAATCACATTATTCATTATATACTGTATGCTATAGAAATAGAAAGTGTGTACTACACATTTTGCAGCCTAAGAAGCATTTTTAATTACATTTTTTATTAAAATTTGTAAAATAAGAAGCAAGCATAGAACATGATTCTCTCACAGTGTGATAGGAAGAATTTACTGCTGCACTACAAAAACAGATAGCACAGCACATGTCCAACATTTAAAAACAAAATAGCATATACTCAGTCTATGGTCTTCCTTACCAGACTGAAAGAATCTTACAAGCCTATAACAGAAGACAAAAAATGCCAGCATATGCCAAGTCACGCATGCACAAAGAATAGTATTGAGCTTCATGGAAAAACAGAGTAACTTTGACACTGTCTTATAAACCCAGAGATGTTTCTGATTTTTAAATCATAATAGTCACAACTTTTCCCTCATCCTCCTGGAAGAGAGAGAGAGAGAAAGGAAGAAAGAGGGAAGGGAAGGGAAGGGAAGGGAAGGGAAGGGAAGGGAAGGGAAGGGAAGGGAAGGGAAGGGAAGGGAAG
>WYDI02020254.1:0-54821 GCA_009867235.2 Psittacus erithacus | reverse complement strand
TCCAGGCTGAACAGCCCCAACTTTCTCAGCCTATCTTCATACAGGAGGTGCTCCAATCCCCTGATCATCCTCGTGGCTGAACAGTGACCTATCTACTACATCCACTGCGAAGTACATCTCTAAATGCAGCAAACAACCTCAAGGACCAACCCCGAACAAGTTTTATAGCACAAGGTACGATGATGAAAAGAAAGATTCTTATTGTTGAACTGGCATTACTAGATCCTCATTTCCATGCAAGTAAGAATAATAATTGTTTTATTTCTAACAGCAGCTAATAACTTTAATCAGAGAGTCCTGCCAGCACTAGAGACTATTTATTCTTGAACTAGAAAACAAAATGGACTTTATGAATATCTTATGGTCAAAAGGTAGAACTCTTCTTGCCATGGACTCATCTATTAGGTTTTAATTCATGTTGCACAGTCTGTACACCAGAGTACACTGCCTCTCCAAGAAAAATAGGTGTCCTTTCCTCTTTTGCTGTTCAAGTACATAGTTGCAGCTGGACCCATGACAATTGCAGCCCCTAATCTTTTGTGAGAGGTAGGGGGAATACAGGGTGACTGTCATCTTGCTACTGCCCTCAGCATACAAGTCATTTCAGAACAACAAGGAAACAGAGGCAGAATTCACATCCATCATGCATCTTGTGTCAGCTCACAGGGCAAAGGGAACAGTTGAAATGTACCAAGCAGTGTCTTAAAAGGGATGTAAGAATTGATAATCACAAATACAAGGCTGTTAGGTATACTAGAACATTAGAACATTCTTTTCTGATCTGAAACTATTGACCTAAGAAAAAAAAATTCTTCTATATAGCTTTATTTTGAGCTGTGTGCAAGTTCCGCAATAGAAACAACATACAGATTTATTATAAAACCATTCTGGATACCATACAGTGATAGCAAGTATTGAAAAAAAGAACTCTGAGAAATGAAGGATCAAAGCATTGGTGGTTCATCTAATTAAATAGCTTTAAGTAAAGCTAAAAAATAGACAAGGTTTCACTTTATCACATCATAAAAGATATTAAGACTGATTTGCTATATATGCTTAATGAAGCAATACCAACACCAATTCAGCTAAAGGGAGCTGGTCTATATTTCACTTTCACCATTTCAAGGAACCAAGTATCTGTTGGTTCATTGAACAGCAAACCAATGGACTGACTTGTTCCCAGCCATAGTGCCAAAACCTGAACTGCTCTCACCCGGAAAACGCAACTGAACACAATACAAATTGGTAGATATAACAACCAGCAACAAAGAGCAGAAACTAACTCAAAATGAATTTCATTTACTTAGATATGGCAAAACGTTCCTCTACAGTTCATAAGAGAATATCTGGCCTATGCCACAGATCTAACAATGAAATTTGTTGATACAGTTTCTGGGGAAAAAAAATAAATAAATTGTTTTTTAATAAAATGCTCTACTTGGTCTCAAGTTTCATAAAAAAAAGTCATGCTGCTGCCCAAAAATGCTCTTAGGTACTTTGCTATTGTGCTCACACTTCAAGAAGGCATACTTCTGCTGTGTACCAGATGTAGCCAGTTAATTTTATTTCTGTTAGTAGCTATAACAGCCCTTTATTTTTCTTCCTTTATTTTTTAAGTAGAAAAATAATCTGTCAGCTATAAAAGACAGTGCTATTCCTTAAACATAGGGGAAGCTGAGGAGCCAGGGAAAGCCCAAATTTTTTTCACCAAGTGGAAAATATTCTACAATGAAGGATGAAATTGGCATCATGCACATTAGGAGAGTGCCTCAAAACCAAAGTATCTATCAAGTGAACATGTTCACGCTTTTCACTCCCTTTTCCTGGAGGTGAATCACTATCTGGCACAGACTGCAAGAGTCCAGGTCTCATCCAGACAGGAGGCACTTGAAGCCTGACTCCAGCACAGTGGTGAGAGCACTCATCTACTCTCTCTCAGTCTCAGAGAGACTAGTTTCTACCTAAGTGCTAGAAGACTTTGCCACTTTCCTTTACAGCTGGGTAGAAAATAACCATGTTAACAATGCATCTTCTTGACTTAATAGTTACAGACAGACAATAGATATTCCAACTGAAAATGAAAGAAATACACTAATAGAAGTTTTAAGAATTATGTTCCCCAAAATTATTATTATATATTTTTCTCAATACCAAAATATGAGGATTCTAGATTTAAATTCTACACCATTTTCTTTTTTTTTTTTTTTAACCCAGTCAATGCTTTCTTTCTCTTTTGTTGCCTGCCCACACCATTTTGCCAGCCATCTTTTGCAGGAATATTTGCAAATCACTGTCTTGGAAATTATTTTTTCTATAACCATTGCTAAATAAACAGTTCCCCCAGTTTTCAAAATATTCAGAGTGAAGTTCTGCTGATTTCTCCAGTTGCCACTCGCCCTACAGTCATACACAATAACACCACCAGGCTGAAAAGCTTTTTGAGTCATGCCTCATCTCAGTGAAAATCAGAAAACTGATTCATTTGTGCAGCACACAAACCAATCTACTAGTCAATCAAAAATATTTACAGAAATGTATCATTTAGTTAGACCATCAATTCAGCTGTCATACCTCTTCTCTTTTTACCTCTAATCCTCCTTTGGCATTTCTTATTTCAGTTCCTATGAGGAAACAGCTTTAAACCTGGCTTTTAATCCAGAATGAGTATTTAAAATAATATTTACAGTCTTATCTCTCCTTAATACAAGTCTCTCAGTTGTACTAAAAATGGCAGTTTATCAACACAATTTACATAAAATAAGAATAAAAACTTTTGTCCATTCCTAGCATACTTAAAATTGCTTCTGGAATATAGTAAGTTATACAGAATACATCAATAAAAAGAATAGCATCAAAAAAGGTAAAGAATATATTTTAATTTGAAGCTATGATATAAGGACTAAAAATAAAAAGAGAGAAGAGTCAGAAATGGTTCATACTGACCTGAGTCCATAAAGGACTGTCCCATCTGGATGCAATCGGATCATTCTGTTCTTCACGGTGACACCATGTACAAATGACTTCTTGTCGTTCAGAAAATAGGTATCAGGAACCCACAGCTGATCAGCTACTCTGTTGTCCAGAGTAAGGTTTAGAGGTATTACATTATACGACAGCCTTTTATCCCTCCACGCTTGCTGAAAGTACATTGTCAACGTATAGTCCTGTGATTATAAAAACAAGAAAAAGTTTGCATTGAAACAAACAGCATACATATGCAAAAAAACCCCACCAAATTATGCACATTTATTCATTGCAACTGTTTTTAAAGGCAAACATTGGCGTTCAGAATTTCTATAAGTGGATTGATTTATTTATTTTTACAGTACTGAACATCTTGTGTATACTTAATAGGAGAAATGAGAACACAGAAAAGATGGAGCATTTGCATTTTATGAATGACTTGGGAGTTCTTATTTCAGTATTTAAAAATAAAACAGAAGAACTGTAGATGCTTAGCAGTCGGCAATTCCTGTAGCACTGCAGAAGCCTAGGAGTTCTAAGAAGCAGAACATTCACAGATCTGAATTTCATCTCATGGTCTCCACTGTATTCAGCAGAGCTCTGGATCAGGTCTTGTATCTCTGAAGTTGCATTTACCACCCAAACACTTCTCTAAATTAAAATCTCTTCAAAGACTGTTAACTTTCCCCTGGGCACTGAAATCAATGGGAAGTCTCTGAGGTTTCTATGCAACAGAGCCTTAGTATTCTACTTAATTTTACAGATGAAGTAACTCTGGTTACTTCAATGGAGCAATTCAGAGAGCGCAATTAAGCATCTGGGTAAATATCTGTAGTATTATGAGACTTGCTTTGCCTAACATACAGCACTTTAGAGATGTTTGACCTTGTGGCGTTTTAGAGAACAATGTAATTACAAAAATTATATTTTTAAGACATGTTATGCAGAGGCAGAATATTATCTATTAGCCTATATTAGAAAAACATCCATTAATAATATACAGAGGAGTTGTGTATCTGATCACAGACCATTGGAGACTGTAAAACATTACTTAAGAAGTACCAAAAGGAGGAATATGCTAAAACTCATTTTTTGTTTTGCTTGTTCTACAGTAGTCATGATCAGGCCTCAGCCTATTTTGATTTAGAACTCATATTTCACATGTACTTGATTAAATGGTGAGAACTGTCAGCTTACAAAAGATTGCTTTCAAGAGAAAGTCAACAAAAGCTGCTGGTATTATCAGCAACCCCAGGATTCAGCTATGTAAGAGTACAAAAGTCTGTATCTACGTATCAGACTGATGCACCTGAAAACAAGAATTCCCACCTAAATTAGAACAAATAAACTATGGTGATGATATCCCACAAACCAATTTCTAGCGCTGCATAACAAAATATGCAAGATACAAATATGTTAATGTAGAAATTGCAATATTAGTTCTCATTAGCTACTTAATATTTTAAAGGAGAGGCCATTATTGGAACTATTTTTACTACAGTTAGCAAAGAAATATTAATCTTCCTGCCTAAATACTTTAAAAGCACCTGCAATAACTGTATTTTACAAGCATTTTCATTTTAAAAAACATATGGTAGAATGTCACAAACATTAACAAAACTGCATAATTACAAGTTACACCAAATAAGTTCTTCCAGTTATTTTATTACCAAATATATTTACCTGGTAACTCTGCTAATCTGACCAATTTTCATTAGTTGAAATCTCTTTCCCTTCCCACCCCCTCAGGATCAGGATGAGTCTGCTTTCAAGAACGTTCCACCTACATCTGAAGAATTTTACTGCTATGCTTCATCACTGTTCTGATTCACAATCAGATACCAGGAAATGTTCAGTAATATATTGCCAGTAAGAAAATATATTAATCTTCATTATACTAATATATCACTACATAAAGTAGATGAGCTGCAGCAATTGTTCCCCTATTATCCTTGGAATGTTGCTTTTTATTCCTATTCTAAGGAGTAATCTACATGTATTAGTATATTGCCTATATATAGAACATGCTTCCCTCTTTACACTTCAGTAAAAGCGGAAAAGAGGAGGGGGAAGAAAACTAAACATGCATGGTTCAGTGCACAAAAATGAATTACATAAAACTGTAAAATTGGAGCACTGGTATAGCTGAAAGAAAAGCCAAGCCACCCAGCTCGAGTTCAGAATCAAACACACTGTGTTCCAGAGACAGAGCTGGTGTGCCAACTCAAAATTATTTGTCATCTGTTGGCCCTAGTTTTTCAGATGTGACCAGAGTTTCTGATCATCAAAACAGGACACCTTAAATAATGTTTTTATAAAACTCTCACAACCTTGATTGCTTTGGCTGTTTTGTGGGTTTGGGTTTTTTTTTAATTTTTATTAAATTTATTAATTTTTTTAATTATTATTAAAAAAAATGTGCTCCAAGCTACATATTTCAAAGTATAAATGAGTAGTCATAAAAAAGGAAAACCTGCCACATAGGTGCAATTCATTCCTTACAAAGGAGGGAGGCATCTGGTTTCAAAATCCCAAATGCAACAGTAATTCAAAAAGATAATGTGGAGGTATAAAGTGTCCCTGAAGGATCCCAAGACTCTTTATACTTTGAGATTAAGAATACTGTCATCTAGCAGAAATATGACAAGAAAAAGAGTCTGTTAAATTCACATTAAATATGAAAATCCCACTCTATTCTAAGGATAAACATCAAAACAAACATGCTAACATCTTGTCAATAGGAAAACAAAGTAGATGAGTAGAACTGGCTAGTAAAAGATGATTTTATTTTGTTAAGGCCTTCACATCCTAATAAATCACAGGATGGGACTGTTAGAAGCTTACTCAAAGTATGAAGATGAAACAGGAGTTAATTCATTTAAAAAGCCTAGCACAGGGCAGTAATTAATGAGTTGAAAGAAGTACCAAATCAAACCGCACAATGATTCTGTCATTGTATATCGATACACAAATATAAACTACAAAGGTACGGACTGTTTACAATACAGACATAATAAAGACACACATTGTACAAATAGAATTAAAGAGGTTCGTCAATTACTCTGAGCACCTGAAGCTTGAAATGCTGTACAAATTTTATTAGAATTGTCAAAGTTATAAGCAAAACATAGAATATAAATACTGCATTTTCTGTATATATACAAATATTTTCATTTGTATACCTTTCATTATTACATTGATCACATAGATTTTTTTTCCCCAGACACAGAAATTGAAGCAACAGAAAATGGTTACTCCTATTCTGTGCTGATTAAAAAGATCTCTTTTCCTCATCAGTTAAAGTTCAGTTTCACAATTTTCTTACTTCACACAATGAACAGAAGAGCAGCAAATATTAGAGAAAGTTAATCTTAATGCAATTTTTCTTATGCGAATAGAAAAAGTCACAACCTTTTATTTGTATTAGCATATTTATGAGTAACTTTTTCCTGAACCTTATCTTTGTGCAGTGGTTGTCAGCAAACACTTATCTGATGACAATGTAAATACACTGGGAGATTTCAACTTCAATTTTGATCTATAGAATTGTTAGAATTGTTACAGACAGTCAAGCTGTCATTTAATGACCATCAACTCAACAATCCGAGGGAAGATACTGTGCAGGAAAGCATCAGAACTGAAACCCCACACTTCTTCAGTCTTTCATTTCATTAATACTTTCAAATAAAAGGTTTTTTAGGCCAAAAAAAGAAATACCAGTTTGTGACTATTGCTGGTTTAAAAAGATGAGAACACAAGTCTAAACTGATCCATGGGCCGATTACTGTGAGATAAATATTGCTGGTCCTCTTTTTATATTGGAAAAAGGATCAAGGCGAAAAAGGAAAGAGATTTCATGAACTTCCACAATACCAGAGGGAGTCTAATACAAAACCTGATGTAGAATTTTTCTAAGCATAAGTTGCAATGTGAAAAAAAACAAGATTTAAAATATGTTACACAAAACAGGACTGATTGACAGTGCAGATTAAAAATGTACACCAACATTTGTATTAACAGGGATATCACACAGCTACTGAAACACTGGATATTAAAATCAAGAAATGATGGAGGAGATAATAAAAAGTAGAACAAATATTCTGTATACTAGAACAGATAGCAGCATGGAGCTGAAGAACTTATTTACTCATCAGTAATGACTGGAAAACTTATTTGTGGTTTGGCTTAAATCCACTTCTCATCACTTTCCTGGTTATTCCTAAATTGTAAAAATATTTTACTATGTTTCCCAGTATGATATTTTTCAAGCTAAATCATTTCCTTCTGAAAGCACTTGACGGTAAAGATTTTGCCTGAATCCTATATTTACTTACCGTGTACATTTAAAAAGCTGTCTGTTGATAACATATTTAAAAGTGCCATTAAGTAAATTATTAAATGCACACATCTACACTGCAAAACCTATTTTAATCTATTAAAAGCTATTATATCCATAAGAAGAAAGAAGCAAATGTTAACTTTGAGTCTGAGAAAGGAGTAGAATTATCACCAATGTGTGCAGTTTCTACAGTGGGAAGCACACATTTCACTACTCTGATGTTCTACATAACAATCCAAAACAAAGCACTTTGGGCTGAAAGAGCTTCAGTTGATTTATTTTAAAAGCCATGTCTTTCCCTGAGTGCTGACTGACAGTCCTTTCAATCTTCATTTCATTTAAAACCAGCCCCTACAATGTTTGATTCATAATTACCTATCTCACACATCAAGAAAGTTAACACAAGAAGTCTGCTCTGTTAACACTGGAGACACCAAAGTGACTTACGTGAGAGTTGAATGACCTGTAGAAAGAATGGGTGATACCAAAGAAGTGTCAAAATAAATTCTGTCATATGCTCTTTCAAAAAAGTATTTTTCATATTCTGCAAATCTTTACTTCAAAGAAAAAATGACAATGACATCAAGAACCCTACACAGAGTTCAAGTTGAACTCTCTTGCTCTATCGAGTTCTACTTCCCAGACTGGCTTCAAATCCATTAAACACTTCTAGCTAATTCTGTCTCCTAAATGTTACCAGACAGTTTTTCTTGTCAGGAATTGTATGATCTAAAGCCTATGATACTTCCAAAAAGGAAAAGATCCTAACAAGTAAGCTTACCATCTATTCTGCAGCAGCTACCCCAGAATTATTCATCAGCAATTCTCATTTCTCAGCTGAACAAATAATCAAAGAAGGGCTGTTTATCTCCCACAGCAGTTCTTAGAAAAAGACAGTATTATTGAATCAAGCAAGACTTGTGTATGAAAGCCAAACAGCTGTCAGCAGAGCTTGACTCCTAGACATAAACCCACTGATTATATGAAATCTGTAGCAAGACTGTTTACCATTTCAGCGACATCATGAATTTGTGTCTACTTGGTACTAGTGACAGTAGCCAGTATTATTATTGTTTCTACACAGTGATTTATACATTGTACTGCGATGCAGCGTCATTACATTTCATGCACTGAAATTAAAGCAGTTATGGCTTGATATGTTGCTTGTAACGTCAATTAGTTTAGCAAGCCACTGTGACACTCGGTTTTAATTTCTGACAAGTCACACAGACTGAACCACGACACTGCACTTTTACTGAGCCAGCAATCTGTATGTCATTCCAATCAAAAAGCATCTGCCATGTGTCTTTTAGCTCTCTCTGATTTGCTGAATTTTGATAAGAGGAAGATTGATTAAAGTGAACTTGCACTGAAAACTGTAATCTAACTGCTATTTGCTCAAGAGAGTCACATATCTTGATAGCTTCAGATTTTTCTCATGGGAAAAGATCTAGTCCTTTTTATACAGCATTGCAGGATTCTCAGAGGAGCAAAGCAAATGCAAAGTAAGATGAATAAATGCAATCAATACTCACTTTCAAGACAAGTTATGAAAACTATTTTTCTGCCTCAAAATTATGTGCAGAATTATTTAGTCATGCCTTCAAAGTAGAATAAAATATTTTAAGCTACAAAAAATATCAAAAAGATTTATTTATATTTGATTTTCGAATTTTTCTTTACTTTTGTATCACAAACTATTTGACAGAGCAGGGAAATAATTCTGAGTTCACAGATCATTTCCTATGCAATTGTACAATCCCACCGATCTCCAGAATGGTAAATACTTACACTAGAAATCATACTGAAATTGCTTTTGTTACTAGGCTTCCCTTATTAAAGGCTATTATTAATAGTATTGAATTAAAAATATAATTGAAAATGTTAAAGAGAACAACAGAATTATCATTTCTGAAATAGAGTGGAAATAAACTGGTGATTAAGCAGAACTGAAGATTCAATCGGAAAGTTTCATGAGAGTAGCTGGTGGCCTAAGCTATTGTTTTACAAACAAGACCCAAATGCCGAAAAAACCACCAAAAGGTCACAGCAACTTGCATGTCTTACTGGTACCTTTAATGAAGAAAAAAACCCAAACCAAACCAAAAAGCATTCCAGGATAAGTCATTGATAGTGAGATTAAAACTGGCTGCAACTTGAGAACTCTGGTCATGCTTTGGTGCAGAACATTTGTATGAGTCCTCTTTTTCCTGATGCTTTATAATTTCCAGAGTTGCTAACGCATAAACAAAGCCTAAAGAATATAGTTAGTAACTGAAAGAATCACCAAGTTAATGCAGCTGCTCCTTATCATTGTTGTTAACTTCTGAACATCTTACATATTTAATAATAAAATGAATAGATGTTCAGGTAAAGTACATTTCTTTTTAGAATCAGTATTTTGCAATATTCTTTCAACGAGAATACTGAAATGAATAAACATTCTCAAAATTTATCTATTTTTAAACATGGTCTTGCTCCCTTCAATTAAGATGTTGTCATGTCATTCAATTAAGACGTTGTCATGTCATGTTGTCATGGACAAGGAGAGTCCAATGACAAAAGTCCCATTAATATGGTTGTTGCTATGCTAGCTAGCTCCGTCTGCCTTTTCACATCTAAAAGAATGTAAAACAACCGCTAAATTCTCAGCTTCAGGCTTTGGTCCAGTAGAAACAATTTGAGATGCACTCAGCATTTTACTACTAGAACAGGTTGTTTGTTTACATCCTTCAAAGCTTGCTGCAATCTGAGGCTGCTGGAAAATTCAGACACCCATTACAAAACCTGTTTAGCCCTCATGAACAGTTACAGTTTTTCCTTTAAAAAAACAACCTGCTGATATTTTAAGAACTCCTATCTCAACTCACTTAACCTTACATGAGTGTTCGTATTCTCTGAATAATTAACAATTATGAGCAATGCAAAATATTCCAGCCTCAAGGAGTACTGTAAGCAGATCATTTTCAATACTAGGTTGAAACTTTGAAAGGTCACAATATCGGTAATTCTCCAAAGTCCAAACTAAACCACAAGCAAATTCCTGATTTATCTCACTAAGTAGTCACTTCTGCTGCTTCAGTTTTGCAAGAAATGGTAGTATGCTTATGTTTTAGGACGATACAGTGAACCTTCGAGCTGTCCTGAGCCATGAAGTAATGGGAACCCTATAAATGCTTGCAAAGCCTATTGAAAACAGCAGTAGTAACACTCCTGTTGCTACACTATCAGTGATGACACAATCCTCCTTTCAGAAATACTAAAACAAGCCATAAAGTTATCTCAATGAAAAAAGTGCAAACTTAATTTTCATATTAAAAAGTTGAGAAAGCTGACAAAATGATCTGATCTTCCGACAAAATTTGTACACTTAGTGCTATTGAGAAATGCAATATTCTAACAAAGATACGTCCTTTCCATGACCCCATTTAATTGGGCTGCCTAAGGATGCACTTCTTGAAAAAGAAAAATACTCTATGAATGTTTTATTGGATCATTTTTATAGGCAAAGGAATTTACTTTGCTCTATTTAGTTTGTTTTGCTAAGCAGATTATTTTGCTCATATTTCCTTTCAGGTCAAAAGCTAGCTGTCTCCTCAGTTCAACAATAGAGAAGTTTCTACAAGATAACTTCTACAACAGATACACTGAAGAAGGCATGTATATGTATATTCTTCATTTTCCTAAATATGTTCAAGTAATTTTTCTGTTCTGCTGTTCTGTTCTGGTGTTACTGCTACCCTCTGTCAAATCTACATCATATTCCCTCTGTATCACAGAATAGCAAAACACTTCAGGTGACTTCCAGATAAATTCTCTGCCTCTCAAGATTTTTCTCCTATGAATTCTTTCACAGGTGAGAACATTATTAATTTTTGCTCTTCCTGTGATGTAATATCTGTGAGCTAGAGATAGATAAAGTGTGAAAATGCCCTTTTTGATTGAGAAAGCCAAAACATCTCAGGCTGCCTTACTATAAGAGTTCTTAAAAAAAGATGGAGTAAATATGAGTATTAATCAATACTAAGGCAGTATTTTCATCAGTTTCTGCATTATGCAATTACTAAACATCACTTCTATTTTAAAGACAAAAAAGTAAAGAGAGAGACAAGAAGCTCAGACTAACGCATCCTGTCAAACAGATTTTAGGAGGCTTCAGAGTGAAATTACTGATCAAGTTGGGCAGCCCTACAATTTTTTCAGAATTCAACTGAAATTGTAGATAGTCAACAACCAAGAAAACCCTACTGGCATTGGAAGAGTGGACAAAATCAGAGTGCTTTCTAAATGTTGCCCTAAACAAAGTGTCTAATAATACAGTGCAGATAACTCATTAATTCATTAAATGATTACTTTTTTCAGTGCTTCCGGACACTAATCACTGCCATATTTTCTATTCTGACTTGGAGTATCACTTAGCCAGATACAGATTCAGTTATTACACAGTTTTGTCAGAACAGCTACGATTGTCTAATATTTGTAACCAGTTCTAAAAATAAACCACCAGGGGCATATTTAATAATAAATTTAAACTTTTAAGGAAACTTTAAGGTCAGCTCACAAAGCAATGTTTTACACTCATTAAAGAACAAACTTACAGAGACTATTGATGTAAGAGAGACAGTGAATAAGAGCAAGAAAGTGAATTTGAGGAAAAGTTCTCTACAAGAAAAAACCCTATCGTTTTCTCCATGATATAGAGCTCATTTCAGAATAATAGAAACAAGATGCTTAACATTTCCTTTAATAATGTACCGTGTAACTGAACTAAACTTAAACTAATTGATTTCATTAGCTTATTATGGTCTTCAAGAGCTGCTGATACTTCATAGGAATTTACAGTAGAAAAACAGCCAGGCAAGTGCATGATTATATCCTGATCTTATTTTTGCTCTATTTTTCTTCTAAATGAATTCAAGAGTCCTTCTTCCTCTGTCTCTATGTACACATTTTTTCCACACACTACTACTAACCGTGCTACATTTCTATGCTGTTTTCTTGGTATTTTTTGTGTGGTTTTTTAGTTGTAACTAAAAAAAGAAACAAAGGCCAGATGGAAACCCCAAATACATCACACTATTTGTATAAATGCATCCAATTTGGAAACATATAGAAATGATTCTGATTAGAAATAATCTGCAGGTGTTTTTAATGCCATTCTCCATTCCCATAGGAAGCACCAGCAGCAATTCACTTCTGGGAAGCACTGTCACCACAGATCCTGCAACACCTCATCTCTCTCCTCCGCTGATTCCAAGTTCTCCAGAACAGTTCATTAATCTGTTAGTGGCAAACTGATGTCTTGAAATAAGCAATGTACTCTGGAGGGTACAAATCTCCCACAGATACATTCCTATAAGCATTTATATACCAGAGGCTATGGGCAGCACTTCAGACTAATGTGTTTTTTGCCTGTTTACATACAGAACTTATGGGAATAGACCAGACACCTTGATTTAGCTGTCTTCCTCAGCCAATAATCGCTTGAATCCTATAACCTTACATATAGATTTCATGGGGTTTGAACAATGAAGAGGGCAAGGATGAAAAAATAGAAAAAAGGCATCTTGTCATATAGATCTTTTTCTGTATTTTAAACACTCTCCTCCCTGTAACCCAAGATGTGACAGGCTGCTTCTCTCAGAAATGTCAGGCACTGCAGAGAACTGCCAGCACTGAAGTAAAAGGACAATTTTAAATAGTACATATAATTTCTTTCATAGTGATGACAAGCCTGTGGAAACTGATAGAAAGTCCAATTTGCATGACAGTCCAACACTTCAGCAAAGAGAAAACAGTAGAGCATTTATAAGTGATGCAGACAAAAAATAAATTAATACAATTATATTTGAGGAAGAAAAAAAAAAATCAGGGGCACGGGGTTGGAATCAGTTGGAAAAATATTGCATCTTTAACAGTGATTGCACCTGCATCAATTATACCTTAAATTGGTCACGGTTCAGCAAAGTGAAAGCCTATTGGAATATCTCACAGGGAAGAATCTCCATTTGGAGTTCCTCTATTATGAAGGTACGTTTCCTTAAAAGGCACATAAGACTTGATAGGAAAGAACAATTGCAATGCCACAACAACAAAATGCCACTAGTTTTCCACAAAGAATCTGCAAATTTTATCTACAAGAAATCAACAGGAGATTAATACTGGAAAGATTTGCAGGGACAATGCTGCATAAGTATTTTCATAGGATCATAGGAAACCTAGGCTAGAAGAAACCTCAGGAGGTCTGTAGTGCAGCCTTCTGCTTAAAGCATAAGCAGCTGTGAGGTGAGACCAAATTGCTCAAGGCTTTATCCAACCTGCTCTTGAAGAATTGAGATGTACTTTATGGATTAGAACAAAATTTTAATAACAATGAAATTGATGTTTGCATTTAGAAAGAAGCTCCCTATTCATCAGAAAGGAAAAATCAGGATTAACACCCTATTTTAGCAATGGCTGCAATTTAATTTCAGTTTGATTTAAAAGCACTGCTGTCAGATCTTAAAACCATCGCACACTACTGCCTCTAAACATTTCTGTTTAGTATATTATTAGCCCAGTCTTTTTGTGCCATTTGCTCAATAATTCCCCCCACTCTTTAGTCTCACAACTATGAGCCACTTCGAAATCAAGAGAATTAATTTACCATTGAGCTTTTGAATGCATATATTGTTCAGTACTTCCTGTGCTCTTCAACTGTCACCAACAAACTTCACTTCCCATGAAGTTATTCCCTGTTCTTATACAGTAGATATTTTTTGACAGCTTTATTTTTTGTTTTCCCTCTCTCAATCTTAATGGCTTCCTACCTGTGCCAGAGAACTCGCCATGCATTTAAATAATTCATTTCCATTTGTCACAATAGCTAATAGTTACTTCGTAAACAGTCCTGATTGTACTTTGTCAGACTGAAGCTATCATTAAGACCTAAGGACAAAACCTTCAGCAGTACTTACACCCTATAAATTTGCTCCTACTGGGCTTTGCTTATCAACCCTCTACTCTTGAATTCTGATCATCATCTTTGCCAGAAAGTCACAATGAAAATGAGAAAGCACTCAAATTCATATTTGTAAGGAAACACAACAGAAACAGCATTTGATACCAGCATGACTGAAAAGCCTTGTGTTCCATTATGGACAGGATATTTTAAAATACTATTTCCAGCTGATTCCTAACTACCTACTAAAAAACTCAGTACTTTTTTTGCTATGAAATAATTAGAAAGCAATTAAAACTGAAAAGAAACAAAAAAGTAAATTTATGGGTAGTAAACTACATGCACTGTGCTATTATAGAGGAGATATTAGAAACACAAGTATTTTGAGACAAAAGAGATGTATCTTAGATTATTTAAATTTAAGGTATAAATATAGCTAAAAGTTGGACTGGCAAATGAGACTTGGCAAATATGAGGATTCTACATGAAGTTCTCTCTTTTTTATATTGCTTTCCTAGGAGAATCACTGTATCTAAAATCATTATAATAAAAAACATTTGCAGTATATTAGTTAAAGACCTTTAAAAAGGCATTATGCTAGTGAAAAGTACCGGTGTTCCCCACAGCAATATTCCTTCTTTGCAAATGTCTAAAAATCAATTAAAGTACATAAGATCAATTGATGCATCTCACGTCATCACCATGTACTAAATTTTTTTGTTTGACTTAAAATCTAAAATATATTATGAGAACTCACCAAATGTTTTCAAGCACCATTTCAGAGTCATAAACATGCAAAGGATTTTCAAAATCCTATTCAATAGATCTTGCTATTTTAAATAGACATTTATATTGATCCATGGCATGACTATCCCGGTATCTAAGTCAATCTAACGTGTCAAACATAAGTTTTCCAAAGAAATAAATAGTAACTAACTTGTTCCAAACAGTACTTCAAAATCATTTACATGCTCTTCCTGGAAATGTCTTTATTGATTTTACTGCAAGTGGTTTATTTATTGTCACTGACTGCTTGCATACAATGTGGTTCAAAGTTTTGATTTCTAATTCTAACGCAAATTCTTCATTGTTTGCTTTTTGCTTCATTATTTGATATAATATTTATTAACTACGTGTACTAAAGTTCTTCTTCTCTTTACTACAGTATGCTGTGACTGCCTGGATATATTGTAATTGCACCGGTATCCCTACTGAAAACACTATGCCTGATAGCCCAGGAACAGAGGCTCGTGTTTTAACTCATGGTCTTATCTACAGAACTAGTGACATTTGAGAGGAGGGGAGAGGGAAGAAGGGAGAAGGGAGAGTCCAGCAGGGGTGGAGGAAGAACAGGGAATGGTAGCAAGAGTGCTTGTTCTTTCAAGGTCCCTTCCAACTTGAGCTGTCCTATGAACATTTTGAGACAAGTACACCCTAAAATTAGTTGCTTAATTTCTTGTATTAGGCAACTTGTTATTAATGTCACTAAATATTACAATTAAGTACTCCTTTCAAATTATCTGGTCATCTCTGCAGTGTTCAAAAAGTCAAGCTAGAACTCAACTGGATTAGAGCGTAACATGATTATCTGTAACAGTTCATATTACTGACAGAGTTATGCTGCATGCACTCTCAAACCCCCTTATTTAGGAAGTCGCTGAAATCTGAATCTCAGTATCTGCTGTTTGAGCTATTCAGCAAGGAAAATTTAAAACTGAAGATGCTCTCAGAGCCTTTAAGAATTAAATACTCTTTATGTGATATAGGGAAGAAATTACAGCAAAGCTTGCACAAACAGAAGGCAAATAGATACTCAATACTTCATAAAAGTAGCTCTCCTGAGGAAAACATTAAGTGCTTAAAACTAAGCATGCCTTTCAGTGCTTTCCAAGGATGTTTTGAGCACTTTACCAAAACAATACCGAGAAGGGTTAAAAAAAAAACCAAAAACAGACAAAAACCCCCAAAACAAAAAAAACGCCACCACCAAAACCAACAAAAAACCCCCCACACCACCAGGTAAATTCACAGGCAAAAAATAGCTCACTTTGCTACTTCATGAAGGATCAGAAATTTTAGGCACAAAACTTCACATAGGTCTGGTAAACCTGCACCCAGTTAAATCAGGGTCCAACTTCAGTATAAACTCTGAAAAAAACTTAATTCTATGGACTATGAATGCAGACAGTCACAATCCTGAGCTTCCCTGAACTAGGAAGTCAAATGAAATCTGCGTGATGAGATATATTTATAAATGGATTCTTCTTAAGATTCTATTTGATTCTGAGATTCAATTTAGATTATTATTTCTCTAATCTGGGTGTAAGGAAAGCCTCCATGTACCCTTCCAATTTCTGGTAACTTTATTTCACTAGCATTTTATTTACATTGCTGTCATACTGTGTAAGAGAAATAGCCATTAAGTAGTTAAATAAATAGTAAATCTCTTCCCTAGTATAAGTTTATTCTAAATCCTTACATGAGTGTGATTCCTCAAGAAAAAAAAAAAAACTAAAAAAAAAACCAACCAAAAAACCCCACACCACATCACTGCCATAAACTTCTCAATATTATAGATGCATAATGCATAATTGTAAAGTAACTTTTTAGATGACTTCATCAGGAAAGTACAACTCCATACCATAGCCACAGCTTCTATGATCACATCCCATCTCATTGATTTAGTTGAGTTTTCCCATCCCTTTCTATCCCAATGAAGTTACAACAAAACAGACAGAAGTACTGAATTACTAAGTATATTTCTTAAGTACACCATGACGCTTTAGTATCACAATATATGGATTTTCATTGCTTTGGAACTTGGCAGTACATCAACTGCCAACTCAATGAGTTAGGCCTAAGCTGTTACTTAGAACTAATTTCTTAGAGGATGCTCTATATATTTTGGTATATTGTGCATCAATAGTAATTTTAAAATCAGGACATGTCTCCTCTGTCATCATTCAGACATGATCCCTCTGCATGATAATAAAAATGTGATTTTTTCTCCCCCCAACATCTCAGGCAGATGTTTCAAACAAAGTGAAAGAACCTTAAATCCACTACATTAAGAAATCTGCTGATAACTTCTGAATACCTTCTTAACTCTTTCCAGGTGTCATAGTCTGGATTTTGTGAGAAAACATCTTTCCACTCCTGTCAGCGTCAGATGTTTTGTTTGGTTAGTTGTCTTTTTGTGCAGGACTTCTGGGGGCCAGGAGAGAGAACAGGTGTTTGTTTTATTTTTTAAGTTCTGTTTTTCAATTGTGTTCAAGAACACTGCAATCTCACAGGAACCTTCTAGTTGATAAAGAAACCTCAGTGTATTCATTACTTTGTGCTTATTTGTAGAACAATAACAACTTTTTACATTTTAGTTTAGTATAATTTGCCTTTCTGCTTAGAACAGAACAGACACAAACAACAAAGTGAAGGGGCAAAATTAGGCAAAAGAGGATTCAGATTCCAACCAGCGGATAATTTACACAATACCCATACATATCATCTATTATTGACACAAAACTCACACTTTTAAAAATTGGATGTTGAAATCTAATATTCCTGGCTGCCAGCCATGCACAGAAAACAGACAGACTAATGCTAAAGGAAACAAATTTTTATTCATTTACCTTCTGTGTGAAATGAACTGTGTAGTGAATTATTTAGAAGAGGAAAATTGTAATTGCATGTGTAATAAAGCCGAAAATTAAGGAGAAGCAGATGGAAGACTAACAGTTCTTTTTGTAAGTGATAAGAGGATGATTCATAAGTATTTGACATTAGTTAAAATTACTTATGGAACAAATCTTTATGGAAAAATGTTCTTCTTAGGACAATGTGCCATCACACAATCAGCAAAGACTTATCTGAATTGAGACCCCTAATATAAAGAGAAAAGGAAATAAACTAAAAAAGAAGAAAAGGCAAAACTTGTTCACTTCTCCTGTCTTAGCTTTCTACCTCAAGAATACAGGGTACTATCAGAAATGTCACAGATCACAAAAATTCAATTAATTTGTAGTTTCAGGGGTACTTTACACTGTCACAAAATGGTAATCCACTTCTTAAAGTCAGTTCAACAGAATGTGGGAGAAGTGGAATGTAAGTTATAAAATTGATGAAGTTAACTCACCTTGTTGTAAGCAACCTTGACAAAAGGGTTTTTAAGTCTCCCTCTACTTCTAGAAAAAAATGAAATAAAAGCAAATGATCTATCTACACTTACGTTGTTTCATCTGACTTGAAGCATTAAGTGAACATTTCCATATATAGTCAAATATCTAATAATTTAAAATACACAAATTAACTTCTCATTGCTTTCCTAATGTCATCATGAAAAATGCAGCTACCTTACAGATGATCATTCAGTGGTTTTTGTTCTAGTATATAGGCCCACACTTTCATTGTGCACTCAAGGGTTCTCTCCACTCTAACATTAATATACAGAATTTCCATGCAGTATGGAAGCCAGAACTGCTGCTGTAGGAGTGGATGGTGCAGAATAAGACGTAAGTGGCCTGTCGTGGTCTTTCAGCAGCAGACAATAGATGCCCTTCTACTTTACTGTCAACAGTATTTATGCTTTAACCTAGGTGTTTTGACAGAACAGACAACTGGAGTTTAACTTGTGCTAGTGTTGTGTGCATGCAAACACACACACATAAACTATGCTAATCTGGAGGTAAACACCAAATTATAATTGCAGCTAGTAATACAGGAAAGCACATCTTAATTCTTCTATGGAACTTTTGATTTAAAATATACAGCTACGTGTTACTGTCCCGTCATAGTACATACTCTTCTAGGTCCCATTCTGAATCTCTCATAGCCATATAGTACTATTCATAGGTACTTATTAAATATGGTAATCATGTCACATATGGAAGAGTTCACTGAGAATTTCAGTAAATTAGTCCTTATCTTCTATAACTGTTAGCAAGTATTTTAAAAGGTCTGTAAAGGCAGCCTGCACATTGGGTTTTCTCTTCCATACTGACCATTTAAATTTATTATTGCTATTAATGTAGGACAAATTTGCTCCTCAGTATTGCTTGGAGACGGAATATAAATGACAATGTGGTAATAGCTGCAATCATTTTGCTTCAAAATAACCAACCACTGAGTTGTACTTCATGTTAAAAACTAGAATGGAGAATCTCAAGGATAATCTTTAATATTGTATTTATTTTCCTCATTTCTGTTATTGAAATTTTATGCCTGAACATGAAGCTGTATTAACCCACACAAGTGATACTAATGGTCTTATTTTGCTCAAAGAACTTTCTCATTTCATTCTCAAATTGAAGAAAATACACTGCCATAAGAATATTGTTGCCTTCCTCTTTTCATACATTGTTAGATACGGCAGATTATCCATAAGGACTGGACTTCACTCAGTACCTCCTGGTCCTGCCATGGCATAGACCTGTGTCAGATGACATTCAAAAATTCACATTTAGAAATGGTAATAGCAGAGAATTCTCTTGCTTCTTTGAAGAAATATTTTTTTGCGTCCTTTTACACCAGACAGTGTTAACCGGAGAAAAATATACCTACTTATATCTCCCAGTATTGGCAATATATTCCCTGACACAAAAATTGAAATTGAAAGAAATTATAGCTTCACACCTATGAAATATGCTTGACAAAAAAACACTTGCTCTCAGATATTTTTTCTGCGTCCTCATGCAATGTTTTGGAACACTGATAGAATTTCCTTCATGTACACCTGGTCAACCTGAGCACAGTAGACATACTCTGGGGGGGGTTAATGCAGCCTTTCAGTTTATATTCTCATAGTATCTAAATGTACCCATAAAGGTAACTAGTGTTAATCCTCAAAACACTGAGAATTTTTCCATAGCCCATTGTCAGGGGCTATGGAACAAATCTCATCTGGTATTTCAAAGAAAAAGGTACATTGACTTTAATTCTCTTGGATTTCTCCAGTTCATTTATCCGTCTTCTCAACAGGTTTATACATTACAGGATTATTCTTATTTTATATATTTTTGAAATGTCCATCTGTTTAGTTGTTAATATGGCCAGTTTTACTGCAAATATTTTAAGATCTCTTACAGAAAGGTACAAGCTCAATACAGGTTTGCAAGACTGCAGCCAAACAGGCAGAGGGTCTAACCGATTAGAAGAGCTTTGATTTGGTCTTCTTCCACATTACAGCAGCTACATTCACATGTCAGCTGCTGAAAAAATTATCCTTTTACCCTACCTCTATGTTACATACAAGCATCTTATGAATATAGAAGTACCTGAGAAAACCTCTAACTATAACAATGCTAAGGAAACCCCTGAAAAGTGCTACTCTCTTTTCTGTGGTGTCTGTATTACCGTATAATAAGACTTCAGTCTTTTTTTGGTTTATGCAAGCAATGGCATTTGGTGTCAAAGAAAACAGCAACAGCATAGCCTGAATACCATAATGCACCACAATTTCACAATAGGTATACTCAAGGGCTCAGTAAAGTGAAAGGAATGTAACATGAACTGCACATCTTCTCATATAGATCCAGAAAGCCTTTTCAAATGTGTAAAACAAGCCTCTAGATACACACATCTAACAACAAATTACTTGTCCTTAAAAGCATCCAAATTTTATGAATTTCTGGTTCCACAAGACAGCATTTTCCAAGAACTGTTCTAGATAAAGAATAACGATATTATGCATTGAACACATTTAAGTGGAGCACCTATGTCAAATCTAAGTTGCTGAAAGTTCCTTGAGACAAAGCAACTGTAACGGATAGCTTTTAATATCTAGGGAAATCAAACTATGACTCAGTTCATTTCTCCACCTAGAGGGATCCAAGGATATCAAGCAATTCCTCCACAAGCACTGATGTCTGACTGTTTCTACATATTCATTTTAAAGAGTTGTTTGCATTTTGATATTTTTTTCTTCATGCAGTGATCATTTCTCTACATAATCTCTTGTTCCTTTTTCTTTATTCCCATAAAATGGGATTTCAATGACTACCTCTTACTCCAGCTGAACAGGTTATCCAAACCCAGCTTACAATATCTCACAGCACATATGTAAAATCACTATGAGAAAAATGAGAAAATGTCCAGATTACAACATAGAACAGAGTCTGGAGTCTACCAATGCCCTGAAGCAGCTGAATAGCAAGTTTCAAATTTCAGTTATAACACCTTGTTATGTCTTATAAAAAAAGAACCATACATCATACATAAAACTCAGTAAAAGACCACTTTGAAAGCAACAGGTGTCATCATCATACGAGAACAAGAAGCCTACATGCAAACATAACTAAGCTTTCAGAAATCACTTTGGTACCTCCTCCTTTTGGCAGACTGATTCCAGCCTTTCACATACAAACTTTAGTGGCTGCATTGCATTTAACATCTCATGTTCTGCATCCCTGATCCTTAAAGGTGTAATTTTCTTATGCCAAGCAAAGTTATCTGCAACTAGCTAAGCATACCCCAAAACCAGAAAAAATATGAAATTAACAGGACATTATCAGTATTAGTTTCACAAAAACAAACCACCTATTTGTAAATTCTGTGAAGGAAAATGCCAACAAGACAAGACCAGAAGGAAAAGATGACAAATTGTGGCATTTGAGAATATAGGTCAGCAGCAACTTATTCCCAACCTTTTTTTTACTTGGTGTTTTTATATTTATTTATTTTAAAGTCTAATAGATGATAGGGCAGTGACCACCACGTTTGGTGAAATACAGAGACAAAGAGCCAAGAAAGGTGCTGCAGAAAGTGGCATGCTGGTATCATATAGCACATGGCAGAATCCAGGACCTTGTGTAGGAAGAAACATCACCTCCACCAAAAAAACATGGTTGTTACCTATACTGAAGTCAAAAAAACCCCACAACAACAACAACAAAACACCAACAGCAACAAAAAAGAAAACCACACCAACCGAAAAAGGCCAACAAATCCCAACAACCACATATCATAACCTGTCTTTGAAAGAAGTCAAAGGTTAGCTTGTGTGGTTTTCTAATTAAAGTTTTAAGATTATTTCCACCCCTACAAAAGCATCACCAAAAAAAGACTGCCCTTCTTCATTTTGTTTAAAACATGAGAAAATCTTAAATGCTTCCTAGCGATAAAACACATCAAGAGTTGTCCCTGCTCACAATCCTATCTCAATAAAGAGAAGATACAGACCCACAGAAATTAGCTGCATGAACTAACATAAACTTTACATTTACATTTTATTTTCAGTGTAGAAGGAAACACACCTAGACAATTTCTTTCTGCAATACTGTGTTACTTAAGAGATAATGTCAATGAATTGTGTATTGTTAGAGGATAATGGTCTCCTGCTGCTATTAAATGCCAAGGCACAGCGATGCCATTTATTTGCAAAGCAAGGGAGATTCATCATATGACAATATTCTACTACAAATGATATTTCTATTAAACTGAATAGGATATGCTGATTATATTGTTTGATTTGAAAACTGATATTGCAACAGAGCAACAATTGCTCAAACATGTTTCTCTGAACTTGCAACATTTGAAATGACCCCCTACAGAACCCTGCAGCATTTGTAACCTTTAACCCAAGCATACAGACCTCACTTAAGCCTCAAATAAGATCATACATATATTTTTATGGCCATTTTATAGATAGAGAAACTAAGACTTTTCCTACCTTACAGTAGAGCTTAGCAGAATGACCAGAAGCAGAAATGGAGAAATATTTACCCTAAGGGAGAGGAATGTTTTTCTACTCGGGTTTGCAACCACTCACTAACACATAAAAATTTGGATGTGTTTTATACCAGCAGCTTGAAGAGTTGGTGTCCTTTTAACCTTTGGAATGAGGCATGCTGTATGCAAAGAAAGAGGGCTTGGAGAGCATGTGGGCATCATATTTCAAAGATTTCAGGTATCTAAGGAAAGCAGACTGCTGTCTTCCATTGATTCATTGTTCATGCACCATTCCCGCACAATAGGGGCCTCAAAGCAGTAATAACTTAACTCTAAGATTTGTCCAAAGTCTCAGAAGCATGACTCAATCACTACTATAAAAACGTTTGTTTTCTGATTTTCTGCACCAAAATGAACAAGCAACATCCTGAAAGGCTCCGCAATCCTCCTTCATCTGAAGGAAAAGCAGATGATTTAAGCAAGGTTTTGCTTATCCATGGACTGGTTATATCTTCAGACAGATTTGCCATTTTCTTTAGGTGGATGGAGATTTTGAGATGGCCTGTGGGCAGCCTAATGTAAAAGAAGACAGAATTGGGATGGCAGCGCTTATTCTTGAGTGCCTTGTTGCCCTGTCCATAGCTCTTAAGACCATACAAAAACAGTTGATAGAACTACTGTAGCCAAAGCACTGCCCCAGCAAACCACCATCCCAAATTGTATAAGAAGCAAGGAAGTTGCCTCTTCGATAATGATGTTGAAGAAAAAAAAATGCTTACACAATATTTAAAGACAGTGCAAAGACTCTTCAAATTAAAATGGAAACCCAGCAGGGAGTCCAAAGCCTTAGGGGCTAAAATCCTCAGCAACAGCAGTAGTAAATTGCAAAAATGACTGCTAGTGAAGAACCAGCTCAGTGCTACTGGCTGGTTTATGGCACACAAGTGAGGGTTAACAGCATCCCTTCTGAGATACATGATGGCTTGCACACAGGTGACAAAGCTGTGGCCAAGAAGCTTTGAAGATTTTCCAATATCAGGAGATGAAAGCTGAAGAATCTGAAACTTTCTGCACATTAGGTCATAGCTTGGTGTTTCAGTGATGAATAAGCACCTCTGGATTTAAGTACTACCTACTGGTTGCTTTCCTTCCTTCCTTCACAGCTGGCGAGCTGATCTCCTAACACAAACTTGACACAATGGATAAGCACCACAACACAATGCAAACTCAACCATGATTAGTTTATGGAAACACATAACTGAAAAGCAATTTACTAATTAAAGTGAGGATTCCCCTGTGGTCCAGATGAATATAGTAAAAGATTAAAATTGCCTATAATTCAGACAGCAGGCACTGAGACCACAAAGGCGCAACAAAAGACCCATTTCACATTGAAGCTACTAAAAATATCTTGCAATTTGGGAGCTTGAAACACATACATATCCACAGGAAAACATGTGTAACAATCACTGGAAGAAGAAACAAGACTCTTCTAATAATAATCATGTTTGTTTTAGCAACTGCTACAGGAGTTCTACAGTAAAACCTTTATGAAAGCACTGATTTCCCCTCCCCCCCAGTTTTTAAACTGGGAGGCCAGGCTAGGCCAAGGGTATTTTGACCCTCCTCCTCAATTTTTATGCAGTTTCCCTTCCTCATTTGATGGTCTAGTGATCATCCAGCAATTTGGGCAATAAACCTCAGTTAAATTCCTCGGCTTTCTCCAAACTTCTTTTGTAATCAGGAACAAACTACTTAAAGACATTTGGTAAATAAAACTATATCTTCCTTCTGAGGGAAGTGTCCAAGTATGTTAAAAGAAGACCTTGACATGACAAAATTTACTGCAATTTGACAGAAATCTACAGATTCTTAAACTTACCTCAGCAGGCACTAAGAAACCGTTAATGCTCTGGAGGTGGACTCAAATTGCATGTGCTGCATGTTTGTGTTTATACATGTCTGAATAAAGGATTGTTATTTGCTTCTTCATACTCCCTGTGGCATAAGGTAATGTGGTAGCTAAAGTAAACAGCACAAAGCAGACTTAAAAACTGATCTTACAGTTCGTTTTACATTTTCCTAAAGGTCCTTTCATTAGTAGCCCCCAAAGAGTGAAAGCATAATTTACCTTATGTAAGGTAGAGTTAATTATCCCACATTAGACCCCCAGTGACCAATCTATAAAACAGCTGGTAACATCTTTATTTAATTGCAAAACCATTGTCTAGCTACCTTTTTGGCTTCCAAATGCTATGTTGCAATTTTTGTCAGTAATTTTTGCCTGCCTCCTAAAAAGCTGACCTGATTATCTTCAGAAAAATGCTGCATTACCAATGTCAGAACATAATAAATGCTAAGGAAGTGCAAAATTCTCTTTTCAGTTTTGTAAAATCCAAATGATCTCATAGAGAAGCAATAATTTCCACTTCTGCATTAAATTTTGCAGATGGTGTAAGCAAGAAACTTCTAAGTTCTTCAGTCATTAGCAATATTTGTTCATAATGGATTAGGGTTATCTAACATCCTGGATGTTAGCTTCAGATTCTAAGAAAAACAAAGAAATCCCAAAACAACCTCAAACCACACAGCCCTTCAATAAGTATAATAATTTTCTGAAGACATTACACTTGCAGTGAGATAGTTGTACACCTAATAGTAAATCCAGTCGTACGACTAAATTAAAAAGAAGTGATAATTTGTGTACACAATAAAACCTTATCCAAACACAAGGCAAATGAGACTCCTAAAAACCCTGTCTGACCAGCAGCTTACATATATTGTTAATAATCTTCGCATGCAAGACAACAATTAATAAAGTTACATTTTGAGGATATCTGCTCTTTTTAGTCCCTCAGTATTTAGCAGAGGCATTTTCTATATAACCACGCGCAACATGCTCATCTGAAGCCATACCAATTATTCAAATGTTTGATTTTAAAGCTGCTGACATAACTTGTACAATGAAATCTGAAGAATATGGCTCTTTTTCCATTCTACGTTACAAGGGATGTGGCAGCAATAGCCCCAACACATCATTGCACTTTTCATAACTAGAATTATCTATAAAGAAATACGTGCAGGCAACATTTTATCATCATTTCATTTGCTGTCTAAAAAGGTATGTTGCTTTAAGCAAAATAATAACATAGCTTGCTTTAATTAAGGGGTACCATGATCCTACTGTAAACCAAAAACATACTTGGTACAGTACAGAGGCATCCACAGCATACATGTAATAGCATTGGGCTTTCAAACGTATCCAGGTGGGTTCTGTGACATTAATATTTTCGGCATTTGGAATAAAACAGAAGGAATTAAACAAACTAAGCAGTTGTATTATAGTCAAGTACCATAAAGATCTCTGTGAGAACAGGAAGAAAATTATCATAATGTTACTACTTGAATGACTGTAACTAAGGCAATGCTTACCAGGATTATTTTCTTACACACATTTTTCCTGATGCAGAGAGCACTGACGTGAATAGGACTTGCTCATTTGTTCCAAAAATGGAACACACCACCTTTTTTTTTTTCATTTTTCTGTCTCATGCATTTTAAAAAGTCCAAAGCACTTATGATGAGAACAGCTTAAAACCTGTCATTGATGCAGAAATGTTTAAGTGATGTTACTGGTACATTACAGAAAGAAATCCCACAATATTAATAGTATGTCATAGTCAATAAATGTACAGAGGCAGTATCACGTGTTTAATTTCAAAACATGGTGGTATATATTAATAGGGTATAATCATAAACTCCAAATGTATGTACTTGTGCCTTGCCATATACCAGAGGAAAAAAAAGTCAGAAGACGCTTAAAATGAAATAGGTGACCATATTTATGTAGTCATAAATAGGCTCATTTAATTTTAACTCAATGCAAATGAACTTACAGGCATGAAACAGAGCAGGATAATGAACTGGAAGAGATCCCCAACACAGAGAAGCTGCAGTACAGCCAATTCCCAGCTAAAATTGCTCTGAAACCACGTATATTTCCCTCTTCTATTTTGATCATTTCTAACCATTCTCCCAACTCCCATCATGACACACATGTTTCTCAGAGTGCAGGAGGCTGGATTCCTCCTGTTTCAGATTAGTTGTGAAATTAGTGCATAGTATATACGTGGTAATTTAGCCACTGAGAATGTATGCAGGTGAATAGAAAAGTGTTCTCCTATGTCCTCAGTAACTCATAAAATGTGAAAATTATTTCTGTAACATCCTTAAAAGCTGTCTTTGAAAGTGAGTTATCTCTAGCGCAATGCATGAACAAACCCAATTTCCCAAGACAAGCAGACTCCAAAGTAGTTATAGAGAAACAGTGGTAAAAAAAGAAAAAAGAAAAAAAAAAGAAATCTTTTACCTGTTTAGGTAATAGTCTTTCAGTTAGTGTTTCCTTCTAACAGAAGCCTTGCAGGAAGATGTGAGTCTCTGAACATCATTCTTTTGCTCTTTCCAAAACCAGATGCTAATGCAGATACTGCCTTGAAGCTAAAGGACTCGTCGATACCTAATTTTCACTCTAGTTAACATAACTGCAAATGTGCTCTGAGAAGTGAGCACCATAGGACTAATAAAAAAAAAAATAAAATAAAATAAAGAAACCCAAACCCTTTCAAAATGGTGCGGAAGTAGCTCTTGAGGAGCAAACTTCTTTGTCTTGAAGATAAAGATTATCGATTTAATTCTACACAAGAATGGTGTGGCTAATGGGTGCTGCTTTGACTTGACAGGACATTTGTCTTCCCCAATCTTTTCCTGCCCTTCTTAGGGGGCATCTATCTATCTAATTGCATCCCTTAAGCCATCCCTTGGCATCTATTATATAAACTGTTTTGCTTTAAAAACACACTTCTGAATGAAATAGATTTTCCCAACTGCATTTATTTCTACACTGAGCCTTCTCAGAGATGCAGGTTAAAGTTGTTATGAGTTTCTCACTCTGTTGATTGGGTGAGGAAGGGAAGGTGATGCAGAACAGAGGGACGTAAAAGCATCTTTGTTACTACTGAGGTGAAAAATTGGCTTGCTTTCATCTGAGGCATTGGATTTGTAACTATTGCTATTCAGCACATCTTGATACCTCCAAAAGCATGCAGGACTCATATTGATTACTCTAAAATTTGGAACCTAAATGCCCCTCCAGACAAGCAGCAGCTTAGTCCGGCTGAAGATTTCACAAGAGAGAAGAAAGAACATTACAGTGAAAAGTTGCACAAAAATGCATCTCTCTTTCAGCAAATATGAAAAGACTAGACCTAGCGCAGCTGAAGTACCCAGTGCTGGCCTAGGAAAAAAACTTCCACACGTCCAGATAAAACTATTATGAAACACAAAACTTATCATAGACATTATAAACTGAAAACAGATGGTAAATAAGCTTGTATAAATCGCCCATCAGGTTTCACTTGGGTGACATCATTATAGCGTCAAATCTTTCAACACAAATTTGATAGCTGCGTTCTTCCTCTACTACTGTTCTCTTCCTTCATGACAATTCTTGGTCCCTTCATCCCTTTACCAAAGACTCCATCAAATATCTATTTTCTCTTCTTCAAGTTCCCTTCGTTTCAGACCTATATAGTTCTATTCATATCTACATAGCAGCTAGAATCTTGTACCAAGGGGACTTGCATTTGTTACCTTGTAACTTCTAGCAACCTAACACCTCTTTGCGCTCCTGCTGCTGTTACTAATGACTACATTTAAATGTATCTGTGTAGATTTAAACACCTTAATGTTACAAGTTTAATTGTGCTATATAAAGATAGCTCTACAAATAAATCTGACTGTAATTAACTGCTTTATCCATATAGTTATATGCTCATGCCTTTTCCTGAAGTCCACTTGCCTCAGATTCTTAGTCTGACAGCAATAACTGCACAAATGTTATTGCCTAGGGTTAGCACTCAAAAGCTCTGGCAACAAATTAAAGCCCCAATAGGTTTGTCACTGGCCAAACACATAACAAAATAATGGTCTCTGCCTCAAAAAATATTGCAACTTTCAATTCTTTAGAGCTGCCAAAGCTGCATCTTCACAGTGACTTTCATCTCAAACAGAAATTCCTCTTCACACACAACTGCCTTTCTCCACTGAACAAAACCATCAGTTCCGGATGACTCCCCCTATGCTATCTTTGTCCTCTGCTTTATGTTGTGATCTTCAGTTAAGTACCTATCCGTACCTTCTGAAATAGGTCCCGCTTCAGTCAAATTACATCTTTAAACCAATAGAGCCACTTTGCAGCATTGGTCAGATAGCTTTCTACTTAGTGTAGTGCGCCTGAATTAAAACGTAAAGTCACACACAGGAATATGTGCCATTACACGCACAAGACAATGATCCAGAAATTACCGTTTCCCTCAGTCAAAAGCAGAGACATTTTACATTTTAAAATCAACATTTTGTCTCAACACACACTTTACGCAGCAAGGTTCAGAACATGCCAGGTAGACAAGAGAATACACATTTCAAAAGAAATCCCAACCCTCAAGCTCTATGTGGTTCTGACACACAAATATGTACTTATCCGCTTCAGAAAAGAATGTTGCTAATTTGAAAACATACATGCTTCTGAAATCACAACTCTCATTTCCCATCAGAAAATCCTTAACAATCTATCTATGCAAAGTTGCGAGGAGCCATGAGTAACAAATAGGGAAGATGCAGGAAAGCAAATTGAAGCATCTGCAAATAGAAGGAAGCAGTAATCAGGTAACAGACCCATACAGAAGGGGGGGGAGGGGGGTGCAAAGGTGGGTGAGCTGCAGAAGCAGCCTAAGCCAGAAGTTTAAAGCAGAAAGCCAGCTCTTCCTGTTTCAGAAAGGTTGGCTGAAGGGTAGCAAGAACAAATGCAGAACCAGTACCTTGCTAGAGTACATGCCCTAAGGATGCCACACAGCACTTAGTCTCTAAAAAAAAATGAGACTGAAAGCACAGATTGACAAAACCAAATCAGATCTCAGTGAAAATGACAATATCATCCAGCATCATCAGGAGAATAAATATGGAATTATCCGACAACTCTAATAAGCCAGAAGAGGTTTGGAGCGCAAGAACTTCTCTGGAGATTGTGTGCTATACTGAGGTTTCCACAATACAGAAACCAAATAAAGCTTCTTTTTGCTTGGAGTATTAATGGAAATTGTCTGCTGTCTGTCATCACTTCACTGCACATTGCATCACTGTCAGCTGCTCATTGCCCTAAACAACAAGCATGCCATTAATAACTGGTTACTAACTGTAGCTTGTTCTATTCCTTTTAGCTTTTTTCTGTGTTTTTTTTTCCCTTATTTACTGTAATACAAAAAAATTGAAAAAATAATTACTTAAAAGTTTTCAAGAGGCTTTTTTCTAAGAATTCACAAATGCTTAAAGAATGAGTTGGGTTTTTTCTTTTTTGTTAGTGGAGAACAGCTCCTCTGCTGACTTATTTCCTGCATTGCTTTCTACATATTAAAATATGGGCCATGCAATCTTTTCTACATCGCAGTTAATCACTTGGCTAGAAAACATTCAAATAAAGAAATTCGTTCCTTAGCTCAGTGAAAATGTTGTGGATTACTTCAATGTGTTGATGGGGAATAAGGCAAACATACTATATCTTGAAATCAGAATCTGATATAATTTACTTTTGAAAAGAAAAAGCATATTCACATACATAGAATTTTACGTCAAGGTACTTCCCAATATAAAGACAGCTATAGTGCACAGTTTTAAGAACATTTTGTAGTTCCAATTTTCTTACGCATGTTCCTGCACTCTTTCCCTACCAGAGTGTAATGACTCAAAAGGCCTACTTATGGTATGTATATACTATTAAAGTGCCTTAATAAAACCCAAACTGGAATTACTTTAAAATCACACCTACATTTTCAATTTGGGGGATAAGACTAAGATAATAGCAATTCTTTTTTTAATATACTTACGAAAATCAGGTAAGATTCTACTGGATGAAACATTTTAACATATTCACTTCAATTTTTAAAAGTACTCTTAGACAGCCTCCTGAAAGTAACTTGGTATTTGCCTAAACTGTACAACTGCAGAATATTAATATCAAAAGACTGCCATGTTTGTCAGATTACTTTTACATGTCACTATTAGTTGGCTGGATTCCATCATTCCCTTCACTGTTTCTCTTTTTGCATAACCTAATACACTTACATACAAAGTACCTCATCTATGACACAAACATCTAGACCACTCATCTAGACCACTCTGACTTGCCCTGTAGTCACATGAGAATAACTCCAGAATGCACTGAAGAAAAAGTCTATGAGTTATGGGTATAAACAATTTAAACATCTCATATTCAGAGCTTTATAAAGATTTAAATAAAAACTCTTTTCCCTGGAGAAATATTCCTCAGGCATCAAAAGCACATGATCCTTTATAGCAAGTGTGTTTCAAGACATTGCTCCCGTGTGACAAGGTTTGTTGTATCATAATTTCTGATGCATATTAATAAAAAGACCAGTGAAATTACCTTAGCCAAAGGATAGCGGCATGTGGAAAGCTGAAAACTATGTCCTCCCAACAACTTGAAAGATAAATTAAATCACTGAACAACAACAAAAAAGTACTACTTTAAGATAATCCTGCAGAAGTAAGGCTCAACCACTAGCCTTCACTTGTACCATTTTTTAGCAACTGTCATTCATTGACCTAAATACTTGGCTTGCACTCCAGATGTTCCCATATTCTTTGCTGCTGGATTTTGTTTCTTACAGACAGCATGAATGGGTACTTCATTAAAATTCTCAAAGCACTGAATAGGTACAGGAATAAACAAATATTTTCTTACCTTTTTTCTTAATGCTTATACCCTACAGTTTTATTTTGGTTTCTGTTCAGTAATAAAGATTCGAGAAGTCTTAAAAACCAAGTTAAAAAAGCTTTTAAGAAAAATGGGGTAACAGTACCTGGAGAAACTGTTAACAAATAATTATGTATCAGTAGTACTTAATACATCATCCGTTCCTTGGTGATGCTGACTAGAGAACGCTCAAAGTGGCCTTTAAGTGCTACTGTGACTACTTTTTAGTTAACAAAACAAGTATTACCACACTGATTCCCTCTGCGCTACAGACAGACTAGAGCCAGGACAGAAGTTCATAATTAGATGCTTAAAAGTAACTAGACCACTCATTTGCCATTTAAACTACATAGGATTGACAGCAGGAATATGGCTAAAAGCAGCCGGGGATCAGCTCCTGTATCACAAAAAAAAAAAAAAAATTAAAAAAAAATTTATTTTGATTTTATTTTTAAGGAAGCTGAGAAGAACTCCAGGACAGTGCTGAGATGCTCCAATACAATGCGCTAATATCACTCTTCACAAGTCATGCTGTCAGCCCACAGGACTGCTTGATGTAATCCAGCCTTATTTCCTTCTTCCCTAGGCCACACACTGACATCCTTCTGAAGGAAATTTCATAAAGGTGCAAGAAATAAACTAATAGCATAAACAGTGTGTAACTGATAAAAAAACTGTAAAACCTTATTTACATAGAATATATAGAAATGTGTGCATTATTAGTGCCATAATGGAAAAGGCAGCATTCACCTAGAGTTGGTGCTCTATATTTTAGAGTTGTTACCTCCAAGTACACAAAAGTTCTAGCTCAATTACTATGGTATGGATGTCACCAGAAAGTGAGGAGTTTCTAAAGGCAGTCACTGCAGAAGTTATTTCAAATCTTTTAAAATAATCAAAAAGTCAAAACACACATAGAGCTAAAGGTCTTATCTACTGTCTGAAGGCCGTTACAGCTGTCTATCTGATGTCTGAATGAAAATCTGAAGTTTTAATCAAAAGGGAGCATATGCAGCCAGACTGCACAGCCTCTAGAGAAAGCTAAGTGCCAAGAGAATCCCAAAGAGGAAGGCATTAACAGTCTCATGCTTTTCTAAGTTGAACCATCTCCAGTGTAGGATTATTTATTACAGAGAACATACAGGTTCATAAGGAAATATTTCCCACCATTATATATACTACAATTACCTCCAGGAAAGTACTTGGGTTTAAAAAAAAACCCAAACAAAACCAAAGAAAAAAACCTATCAAACAAGAAAATAACAAATGTAACAACAACAAAGCTTCCTCCCAATGCTTAATCATAAATTGCAGTAAGTCCTCTGCTGCTATTGCCACACTTTAATTCAGAAGACTATAGGTAAGGTGGACACAAAATCAAACAGAAAAAATACCACATAAATACAAAGGAATGCAGAATAATAAATGCAATGCATGGAGGATGGGGCAAAGACATCATACTGAGGATTTAGTATGACACTGTCAGGCAGATAGATTCCTGGGAGAACTGCAGCCCACAGTTTTGGTTTGCAATGTAGTGACAGCATAACCTTTCCTAATAGAAAAGAGAAATACTGAATAGTATACTTATAAAATCCTAGTGATGGTAACTCAAGGAATGCTGCTTTGAAATGGTTCAATTCTGATAATATGTTTGCATGTCTGAACGATAAGAAAGATTTGAATGTGATTTATCACTACAAGCAGACACATGAAGGCAACAACCAAAGAAAGGCCAGAAAAAAATATGGGTATAAAGAAAAACATTAGCAACTATATGGAGAACATAAAATGCTGGTTACTTTACTTTGTGTGTGTCACTGTAAAAGCCTATTTTCATAAAGATGATTACAGTAAACTGATACTGCTGTTGTGCTGGAACCATTGGCTTACCTGAATTCCAGCTGTTCACTTTAAACCTACACTTGTGTTGCTCTGGTTTACCTTTAAAGAAATCATTAACCTTTTCCTATTATACAGTGCTTCAGTCTAAAACAGAGGAAGTGAAAATCTCAGAGGAAGGTGAATAACTACTACTCACTCAAAAACAGGCCTTAAAAAAACCATTTTGAAAGTACTTCCACAGTTGGGTGCCTATAAACAGGAGACAAGCACAATCAGTAGTCTCATGAAACCTCTATGCTGTAGCACATTAAGAGGTCTGTCTTTGCTCAGAAGGGTATTTCCTTACAAAGAATTATTTTCATTTTTGCCAAGTTATGCTCACTTATAAAATAAATGACTAATAAGACATTTTATTTTCTCTAGAGCTATTAATGCAGATGGCTTAGGGAATCAGACTGCTGTTGAGTTATATTTAGAAAACATGAGGCAAACCAGCCCAACATAGCAACTTCTTTCCACTGGGGAAGGCTTCATTTGAACCAAAAGCAGTATTACAATTGTTCTCACCTTCATGAATAAAGATCTATGTAAATTCCAGCTGTGAATTACAAACAAATATTTTTAGAATAAAGGTATTTGTTAACGTTAATTCTTGTAACTTAGGTGCTAAAGGAAGGCAAAATCGTCTCAAGTCAGTAATAATGGTATGCAACCATGAAATTGAAGTCTCATAATGTAGCCACTTGTAGAAAATGCTGTGTCAGAGGTATATAGAGGTGATACAGTGAACAGCACCATTGTTCCACATCACTTAAAAAGATATACAAATAGCCCCTTGGGATGCAAAGTCTACTCTCATATAAGCTTACTACTATCAGATGATTAACACAGTTGTGTTGCTAAAAGTGTAACAAAGCTGCTTATTCAACCTTCCATAAAACAGGATTGGTAAACTTGGTAGGATTAAGAGGTCTTCCCAAAAGCTGTGTCCTTAAGAAATGGCAAGTTTTCATCATACCTTAATGTTAACGATAAGCAACAATTGCCACTATATTAAAACAAACAAAAAAATAAAAAGGCAACACACATTACAGTTAAAGCCCATTCAGTTAAAGTAACTACTTAGCTTCATTCTTTCTCCAACTCTTTCTAGTGAGTAGATATAAGGCTAAAATGAAAGGAAACAAAAAGCCACTGCCCTCTCTCACCAGCTGCAGAAAGTCAATCAGTATTTAGTATGACAGATTTGAAGTTGATGCATTTGAAACTGGGATTACTGTAACATCAGTTTAAGTCAAAACAGAATTGAAAGGCTTAACAGCATACTCAGGTTCAAAAAGAATGACCTTTGAGATCTTCAGAAAGAAGGAATTTATCAAAATCTTAATTCTCTATCACACCATTGCTTTTTACAGAGTGCATTGAAGTCTCAGGTACTCTTAATAGCAGGAGTGTAACTACACAAGCAGAGAGAAAGGAAAAAGAAATAAAATCTAACACACACCAATAAAACTCTGCCCATAACAGCAACTGCAACCATCTTACTTTTGTAAGTCATGGACTTAACTGTGCTCTAAGGTTACTGGAAAATAAGAGGGATTTTTTTCCTGGATTCCTTGTTGGGTTGGCTTGTTTGCTTTTAAATACAGAAAGACAATCCAAGTGAACTAAACCTTGGCCCCTCTAGTGGCAGATGTTCCTACAGTGGATAGTTAGAATGCTACTGTGGTGCTGGAAGCCCTTTCCTCACCAGTAAGCTTATATATGTATTTTTAAAAGAAACTTTTCAGACAACAGGGGAGATAAATCGTTGGTTACACTTTGAGACAAAAAATTGCACTTCACCTCCTTCAAGCACAACATCTTTGTCTTTATTAGAACAGGGTCATTGCAAGGGCTGGTAACTGCTACTGCAAAATAAACAGCAACTGTAGCACTGCGTACCCAACAATTTGAAAGCTCTTTTTACAACGTGTGAAGAAACTCATGATAGTGTCAAACAAAAATTAAAAGCTGAAGTCAACTTCTACATAAATGAAATCAAATCTTAATTCAAATTTAAACATTCTTTTTGTCCAGATAGTCATGGAAGATATAACTTCAAGTATCTCAAGACCACTCTAGCTCAATCAAAATCCCAATTATCTTTCTCAGTAGTCAACATAATATGGAGATAACTGCTTTGATGTCCATAATAATAAAAATCTGCAAATTTAAAACTAGACTGATACTTGCCTAGAAATGTACAGGAGAGATGCAATAGAGCACTTGTTCTACTGATAAAATGTGATCTAGTTAATACAAATTATGTTTCTCCCATTGCTATTTATACACTGCCAGTAATTTCCACATGCAACTGGAAAGTATGTGGAATACTCCAAAATCAACACTTTTTTTCCTTTTCCTAGGAGGAAACTTGTTCAAGCTTCACTGACCTCTCAAGGAATAATATTTTTTCACCTTGCAGTTCCAAGAGACTACATGGTGCGAGTTCAGTAGTCTTGAAAATTTTCAGTTTTGGTGCAAAAGTTAACTTGCATGCGGTGTGTGCCTGCAATGGTGCCAGTAACTATTTCTGGTTTTAATAGGAACTTGCTATATCAAGCCAGCACAAAGGCTGTAAATGACAAGGGTTGACTAAAACTTCCCATGCTATGTAAATCATATCATAGCTTCACCCTACCACCACCCCCAGTGGAAGGTTGTTTTTCCATCTTCCCACTTAGCCTCCAGGGTACCTGCCCACTGTTCCATTCAGCACGCTATTTAAAGCGCCAGTTATATCTAGTTTTACAAATTAGTAGACTGTTATATAGTCTAAATTTGATACTTTGTAGCAAGGTAAACTTTCTAAAAATAATACCAAATCATATATGAAAAAAGTGTATGAAATCTGATGACTATAATCAAAGCACTACTTCAACAAATCCTTAACTCAGGAATTGCGAATTTCAAATGCATTAGTTACTTTATTTCATTTTTGCTACTCATGAGTCAGCTTTGATCTGCTAAAATAATACAAAAGACATTCTTTTTTCCCCCTCAAGATTTTTATTTCTGAGTTATAAACAAAATGCTTCTTTTGTTAGTATTTAAAAATGACATTAAGATGACACAGCAAAGTGGTGTGGGTGAGAATGTGTGGGAAGCTGATCAGAAGCACAACGAACTTCTTCAGAGAACAGCTGATGCCTCTAGGGAAATCTGGAAAAAATATCCTGCATAGAAACAATTCTGCCTGTATATCACATTTTATCTTCCCCTCCTAAGGTTCTTTATCGCTGAGAATAGTTGCTGGAAAACAGATTTTCTCTTGACGGCTGTTTAATCTGCCACTTACAACTCAGGTCATAATCCTGTTTATGATGTTACCATTAGTTACAGTGGAAAACTTCCCTACCTCCCAACTCTATTTGGTTTTGCAGATTGAAGTCAGTATGATCGAAAGGACACTGTTCAGCAAAACACTTACAGGCTTAACTTCTAGCACATGCTTATGTCTTACGGATATGACATCTCCATGATATCTCCATCTCAGCAAATGGAGATATGAGGACAGAACATACGGAATTTCTTTTTCTGTCTTGGTAAGCACATAGGTTGCCATTATTGCTGCAGTCAGTGTCATGCTATGACAGCAGTGCCACCTACATTAACGCCAATGGTCAGACACACACTACAAATTCAACTTCACGTTTTTTGTTTGTAAAGATGCTTACACTCGCTGAACCACTGATGCTCAACCATTTTACTGTACCAGCCAGAATAAACATAACAGACCCAGGATACTGCATGAATGGGAGCTGTTACACACATACACAAGGGGAAGAGAGTGAAACAAGCACAGCAGAGTCAGGCCAAACTGACAGAAATCAATGAAAAATAAACAGTAAGAACCAGAGGAAACACTGCAGAAACAGGCCAGATACAATGAAGAGAGATTTGCACCTTAGCTGATGTTCAATGCAAAGAAGTTCATGAATGCATTTCAGCTATCACATGTGCATTTTTTGCATGCAGGTATTACCCAACATTGCTGTGGTCAAACTGCAAGTAGGAAATATGACAGGAAAATTTATGAAAGGCGTAAAAGTCACAAGGGATGGCTTGTTCCAGGAGACTACCACTCCCTGGATTCATTCTATAACTAGTAAGAAAAAAGGGCTGTTACCCAGAAGTGGAATGGGCTCCCAGACATGCTGGATCCAACAATGTGGATCCAACCCAAGCTAGAGACTGGGGAAAGAACATCTTTGCAAATATATCTTTGCATTACAAAGCAAATGAATGCTTCAAATTCAAAACCAACTGCAAGTTTCATAGAACTGATATTACTGACATTTCAAGAGCAGACTAGTGATTCTGTTAATATAAGATGGAAGTTGTAAGTGGCATATTTAAAAACAGAACTGTATTTTTTTCCTCTTTAAAGACCCACAAGACCTGTATCAAGTAGGACTGTATTAAATCACAGAAATGCCAACTTACAAAACCCCATCCATAAGCTACCTTCAAATATCTTTCTTAGTTAAGCTTTCACTTACCTCTTACTTAAAAAAAGGAAGGAGAGGGGAAAATTCAAGTACATATTCTACTTACATAGCACAAACAACAGCAGTAACAGCATGTAGTTTCTCTTATTACAAAATGACATAGTATATATCCAAAGATAGCCATGCACACTGGCATTCTATTCTAGATCTTCAAAATTAAGCAAGTTCCTCCAGCCTACAAGTATATGCAGATATACATCCAAACTACTTCATCTCTTCTGTATTCTGAGTTTGGAAGATGCATCAATATATCAACATCCAGAACAAACTTAACGAAGAGCTACTTATTATATTAACTCTCTATAAATTTCTTGCTGCTTTTACTATGGCTATCTTTCATTGCCTCCAAAACTTCACCTTACAAGTATCAGCTCATTCATAATTCAGTTTTTAAGCAGAGATGACCACGGGATTGAAGAGGCCCTATTTTTTTCATAGTACCTCATAGCACTGTTTCAGACTTTGCCTTGGATCCCAGAAGAAGTTACAGGAACCATCATTTAACTTTACACCTTCCATTACAAGAGGTTAAACTACTGTGGTTTGTTATTTGTCTTGATTACTGTTCAGTTATTTGGAGTAAGTTCTAAAAGGAACAGAAAATCTGAAGGTGGACAATTGCTTTCTTTCACTACCACCTCACTGGTTTCCAGTTTCCTAGTGTGTGGCAGTCTGCATCCCAGGGTTGAAAATTTCAAAGCCAGCATGCTTCTCTTCTGCTCCCTACACATAGAGACGTGCCTGCTTAACTATTAACCCCTTTTCTGTCTTTTCCCTTGTATAACTAGACATTGTTCTTGTATTTGTAATCCTTCTTTCTGACCTTATGTATAGAACATTGCAAATTGCTGGTCATCACCCACCGTAGGATTCCCAAGTGAGAAACCTCCTCAAAAAGGAAGGTTGTCTCAACGATGTAAGCAGTAAAAGACCCACTAGTCTAATAACCATGGACTTTATTTGGAGAGAAGAACAGAAAATGTCCTGATTATTATCAACTTCTGCAAAGTAGGTTCAGCTTTTGGCACAAAAGATAAACACATGTTAAGAACTGCCCCGATACTAGCCTTACACCCTTCCCCCAGGAGACACTAATCTTCAAAAATAATAGATGGAAAGCTGCATTCAAAACCACCCTCAAAGATTCCTACCCAGAGGCCCAGTAAGTAATAGCAAAAATAAGCACAGCCTGCAAAGTGTCTTCTGCTACACTAAGAACTGACCCCACCAATTACCAGTTCACAGTTTCTTACCAGGGTAGTCAAGGATTGCTTATGTCTGCCAGTTAAAAAAAAAAAAAAGAGATAATAAATCATTCTTTGTCCAGCTAATTGGTCAACAGATCTTTATTGAACATGCCAATTTAGCCCCTGAATCCTGCTTCTTGCAGAGCAGGAAGGCTGCCATCACAGATAGGTCATCACAGATGGCACTCAGCATTTGTCTCCATGCTTATTTCTTCATGAGCAGTACATTGGAAATACCCAGCAGGAGAAATAGGGAGAATCAAAGGAGTTCACTAACATGGGACAGAAGGGGCTGTTTGATGGAAAACACAAAATTGAGTTGCTTCAATTTCTTGGCTATTTCTCTTTTCTATTATGATTCTGTGATTTATAGAGAAAAAAGAGAAAAAAAAAAAGGCCAAAAAAGGCACAAAATATGAATTGTTATACTTTTAATAAAATATTTATAAATGACTCTGCAAAATATCTCATTGAGCCATAAAGAAGACCCTTGACCTTCCACAAAACTCTGACTAGTAGTTTAAACCTTCTGCCTTTCACATGCATCAGGATCTTTTTCCATGCTTCTCTGTCAATGACTTCACACAAGTCGATCAACTTTTACAGAACATTTTTCCACCATGTTTTAGCGCTTTTTTCTATAGTATTGTGTTTCTTCAAAAACCAAATAAAAACAGATCATCCATCTCTCTTTGCAAATCAATTTGAGCAATCTACTTCTCTCCCAAGCAGGACAAAACATTTAAAAACTAATGTTAAACTTGCATTATAAAGGTATCTTGCACACATCTGAATATGATACTACTAAAGGCTTTCAAGGTTTGTGGTTATAGCTTCTATTTATTTGTGGGTTAAACTGGTTCATATAATTTACTTACTTTCCTAAGTCTGATAAGTTGCCTGCTGTTAATTCACAATGGTTAAACTTCATTCTTTCTTCTCTACAAGCTCAGATTTTACCAGAGTGCTTCTTGTAAATATTTGATCACGACTTCACCTAGGATCCTATTCTGTTGGTAGAAGTGATGTTGTGTTATTCTTACCAAATGGAAGTGAACCTTAATGAACTTAAAACATGGGCTTCCAAAGCCATAAACGTAGATTGAATATCTTCCATGGTTATTTTGGACACACTCTCACTTTATCACTTAGTGTATGTTCCTATGTTCTAAGGTTTTGTAACTAAGTATATCAAAATGGAGGATTTCAAATATAAATAGTCATTGTTTATACAATATATCAAGCTCTTTGGAACACTATGCACATATGTTTTTGCAAAGGAGGTAGCAAATTCCAGTACCTGTCAAAAATCTGTCTGGATGCTGAGTAACTCTATATTCAATTCCACTCAGATTTTAACATTATGTTCTAACTTCCTGTTCTGAAATACAAGTTTAAAAAAATCTATTTAAAGAATATATTTTCAATTTGTTATTGAAGAATACATAAGTAACTCAAAAATCTGGGAATAGATGCCCCTAATATAATACATATATATTGCATTAAAATCTGAAGATCAGTAGCAACTCAGAGGGCAGTCTCAAAGAACATTCTCCTGAAACATAAGTAGATGAGATGTAAGAATATTCCAGGAACAAGATTGCCTTCAACATACCACTTATTTACTGCAATTAACTGCAACAGTAGCAAAGTCCTTCTGTCCTGAATAGCTCCAGTCCCAGTGTCATCCATAAAAGACAAATTGCCAGTGCTGCAAACACAGCCCCACCTTGCAGACTGCCTCTCTCCTTAAAATGATTTTGAAAAGAAAAAATTACCTCTCCCACAAATATTAGTCTCAACACACCCAATGTTGGCCATGGAATATACCCCAGACAATTGCTTACTCTGACATTAGCATCAAAAACAACAAAGCAGCAAAACCTCCATGTCAGCATGTCTGCAAAAGGAATAATGACTGAGCCCAGAAACTCCAGCCACAAATACTAATCAACAGAAAACCCACACATTTCAAGGCTGGAAGCTTCTTTCTCCCAGAAAAAGATACACAACATAAATATTAACTCCAACAAAAACAAAGTCACCCTTACAATTCTGATCTCAGTGAATTTGACCCATGGGACACTCATTCCAACCAGAACCACTCAGGTTTAAAGGCACTTCATTATTTCATAAAAATAAGGAAGCAGAAGTGATGCTTTCAAATAAGCACAGCACATGCATTTCAAAAATTTCCTCAGAAAAGTATTCTTGCACAGGATGACAGGCAAAATCAATAGGTATTCAAACATGCAACCACCATGTTCATGGTAACTGCCCAATAACCACTAGAATCACTTGACTGTAGCAGAGATATATGCTGGAAAGTGAAGTGGTAGAGGTCTCAAATACACACTGAAAGCAAGGCTGAAATTGTAAGGTATAGTGTACATGATAACATATGCAAATTGCTAAATGTATGTGGTCTTCCTTAACGTACCCACCACAGTATCTGGTAAAGGTACCAGACCAAAACAACATTCACACCTTAATAGTTTTAAAAAATAAAGGAAAAATCAGTTAAGCTATAACCTGAGACAAAAGAGAAGAATCACTGTTAGTAACCACATTACTGTCTCCCATTTCAGGCCACAGTATAGGCTCTCTATTGCCAAAAAATTACTCTGAGGCTATTTCTTTCAATCTGGTATAATCCTGTAATACAATTCCTCTCAGGTCCGCTTGTTCAAGATTCTGCTTTTCTACTTTCTCAAATCAAGCTTTCCCTCTTTGACACCCACTTTTTAACTAGGCCTAATGAAAAAAAAACAGCAATTAAAGAAACGTGATCTTGCTATATGTCCACACAGAGAAGAATGACTGCTGGGTTTTTTTAATGGCTGCTGTTACTTAAGCTCAACTGTATTTTTCCTTATCTTAAAGGTAATAAAAAAGATAAGGAAATGTAAAGAAAATATTTTTTGAGGCAGAAAAATTTAGAGGGGGGAAAAAAAAAAAAAGAGGTAAAAATTGAAGCCAGACAAAACCAATTCAATTTGGCTGTTCTGCTGATACGTTACAACACTGTTTTCCTGGTCTGCCCAGCAGATATACAGAATTATTTTTTCAATTTGTGGAAAACAGTCTGATTTCAAGCTTGAGTAAGCTGTCTGTCATTTATCATCAGAGCTATGAAGGAGCATTAACTTATGTATTAACAGTGCTTTAATAATATTAATCAATAAAAATCTATTTAATATTCAGTTCTCCATTAGCTAATGAAATGCAGATATTGGCTTACCCCTTTATTTCGTAATTAAGGCTACCAGACACAGTTCCTGCCCATTTAAGATATCATTCAAAATAAACAAACATAACAAAGTCATGTATTTATGACGCAGAACTCCTGCTGTGCATTTCTTACCCCTTCCTTTTCTCACAAAACAGAATGAGAACTACCACCTTTCCAATGAAACCACAGCAGTTCTTTAACAGTTACCTAAATCATCAATTTTAGCCCACAAGTGTTTGCACTGCTGAAAGTTTTGACTCATATTGGACCCAAACCTCAGTGTGATTTCAACACATTACTTTTCATATTACATCCTGCAGTCCTGAATACTAAATTTCAAAATGGCATTGATAGACACAGGCTTCACACCAGCCCAAAACAAAGACAAGTTTCTTTCGACAGCAAATCTCTCCCCAAGCACAGAATTCTGAGACTCATTTTTCAAAAGCCAAACAGCAATTTTACTGAGTTACAAACAGCCACAAGTACACAAGGATCCACTTCTAAGATGGCGATGTAAGAAGGGTGGTTGTATGCTGTTCACCAAGAAAGGCACAGCAAAGTATGGACAGAAAAGGAAAAACAAACCAACCAACGAACCCTAAGCTGTGGTATCTTACTACACAGAACCTGAGGAAAGTGCAACATTAATCTCCACAGCTAAATAATATTTTAGTTCCTACCACCTACAAAGATAAAAAGGTTGTGTATATTGCAGTCAATGTATTATTTACCTATAATGATATGATATCCAGTTCAAAAAAAATATGCATTTTCCAATATAATTTCCAAATAGATACTGAGAGGAATAAATACAAACTATTTCAAATTACAAAAGAAGAGTAGTTTTGCCTGCCAGCAGTACTACATGCCCCATTTGAAAATATTCCTTGGTATGAATTACTTAATGAGAAAACACATATGCACACTTTTGTCTTCAAAGAGTTTAACTTGAGATAATCTAACTTGCCTAAAATACAAGATACTTCCTTACAAAAACAATTGCTTCCCCATAAAACTGATTAAACCAAAACCTTTCTGTATCTTTACTAAAGAATTGCTGCCATCATGCATTTACAAAACTATCTTGTCAGCATATTATTGTGTCTTACATGTCTATCTCTACAGTGTCAAATGCTACAAATCAAAAGTTCATACATCACTGTGTTCTCAAAGAGTCAAAATTTAATTCTACACTTAAGACTTCACATTACTATCTGCCTTACCCAAGATGATTTTATGGTTCAGAACAAAAAGGTTCCTTTTTATTCATTTTACTGAAAGCAAAAAATGATGCCAGAACGATATTGATGTAAACTGCCTTCCATTTATCAACAGGCAAAGTTTGGCCCTAGTAGGAACCACATAAGCCTACTAATGCTGCCTCACGAATGCATTTGGTTATGGTAGACACAAGACTAAGAATAAAAAGGTACACTATTCATACGATTGAACTCATCAGCTTTTAAATATCCTTATATAAAAGCTATCAGCAAGTTCTTATGACTTTCTGGCCAATAAAAACTACCAAGTACATCCATTCACTTCAAAAGAGCACCTGCACAGCAACAATTTTGGAGACTACTACCCTGTCCCTATTCACATTTAATGTCTGAGACATTATAGGAGGTATCTTGTATGGCATTTGAAGTCCTTTAAGTACCTACAAATCTTCTGTGAAAACCAGGCAGAAATAGCCTCGGCGGAAAAATCAGCATCAGATTTACACATTTTAAGACTTCAAAAAAAGTCTCAGGTGGGACTTGAGCTCACAAAAGCATTCTGTAAAGCCTATGCACAGAGATGGGTACATTTAAGTGCATTTTTGAATGCAGCCAGTTAAATTGAATTATTATGGATTTCTCTATAAGTGGTCACTTGTCTCACATAATAGCAGATTAATGAAAACTGTATTCATTTCTAGGCATTTACACTAACAAGAATGATTATAGTTAAGAGCCTCCTGGCATTTCCATTACAAATCTATTTTTCAGGGACTTATACATCAGCTATAATAACATATTTTGGACTGAAATTTGATAAAAAAAGCTCTCAGCTATGCTTAACTCAGTAAACAATCCTACACCTCTAAAAGGCTTCCTTCAGAACTGAAAAAAGAGTAATTTTGCAAGTTATTTTTCTATCTACTGAAGTTGTTAGCATTTTATCCTAGCACGCTCAGGTGGCATATGCTACCTTAGTGATGGAATTCTTAAAAACACCTCAGATCACAACGCATCAGTGAACAAGAGCAAGAGGATAGTAGAATGGATTGGTCACATAAATTTTAAGAAAATTTCATACTGATTAAAAGGTTTCTTTGGTCATTTCAGGACTTATCTGATTAGTGAATCAATGATGTAATTAGTTGCAAAATGCTGCTTCTCATTTGTAAGCAACATGCATATTTGTTTAATCCTATTTCCTTCTTCCTTGTATATTATCTGAAAAGAACACATCGCCTCTTAATAAGGAATAATCAGAGAGCGACGCTTCTAAATTATTTAATTTAGAAACTCAGTCTACTGGGCCTTCAAACTAATTTTTTATACTTCAATTTTATGCCTCCTCCAGTGCACATCTTGTCAGACATGGATTCACATTGTTACTGTGACACCCTTGAGGGAGCCAACAGAGCCTACTGGGTCAGCACTCCTTGAGAGAGAAAAAACTTCCACAATGCTCTACAACTCCTTTGGAGCTGCAGGGTCTATTCACTCCAAACTACACTTTATAACAGAAACAAATAAGGATTACACAATGGACCATAATGACATCTGGACTACTGGGTAATAACTTCTGCAAATAGCACTTGCGGACCATAAGAAATTAACGATATTTCACTACTTTCACAAAATGGATGTAATAAAGTATGCTTTTTTTTTTAAATACCTTTTCAAAGGCCTACACAGAGAACAAAGTTTGAACACTAATTTTACTCAGTGAATTGTACTCTTCAGAGCAGAAAGAATCTCTGTTCCAAGTATTAAAAACACAATTTAAACTTCCATAAAAAAATAACCTACAACAGCAGTTAGGACGAGATTTTCTAAAGGGTTCTGCATCCATGGCAGCAATTAGTTTTTCAAAATGCTTCAGTATCTTACTCAGATACTTAACTTTAATAGGCAGTTCTCACCGAGAAAAAAACGCCTTCTGATCCTTGAAAGCAACAGAAACTTGTGGCTACTTCACAGCCACATGCAATGGAAGAAATTAAATGAGAATCACTTCCAAAAAGATAAATCACGAGAATCCCAGTTCTCAGACACCCAAGTATGTGAAAAGTCACAAACTTTTCTGGAAGACTTTCTTCTCACCTCAGATGGGTTTAGCATCACCTTTACCTAACCTACACTTTCTGCACACTTATCTCCAAGGGTCATATTTAGAAAAAAAACAAAACACAAAACAACCAGAAACCAAAACAAAAAACACAACAAAACACAACTAAACAAACCAAACCCCCACAAAAAAATCCACACGACCACCAAAAAACACCCACCACAAACACCCCCAAACAAACCAACACACAACAACAATTTGCACATTAGAGTCGTTTACCCTATGTCAATCCAAAACAACTTTTCAAGAGAATTGTCTGGGATGACTTTTCTCTGGGAAAAGTTACATTCACAAGTTTTTGCACTTTTGACTATTTAGTTTCCTAATTTTTAAGATCTGCACTTCTATTCAGGATGGAGCTGTTCCAGGTGAGCAGGCAGAGCAGACAGGTTGTTCCTACCTAAGCCCACTCAGACTGGTTTACAATATTTAAATCTCATGAAAATTAAAACAGATAAAACTGGTATGCTTAAATCATATCTAACAGTAGCAAGTCATGGCTACTTCTCCTACAGAGGAGAAAGTAAAGAATATGTTGGCAGCCTTTCATAGATTATTTCAGAACATGAAAGACTTCTGCTCCTGGTCCTCTGCAATCTGAATACTTCCATTCACAATCACCAGTGCCTAGTGAGCTATCTAGAATAAAGGTTCACCACACCCAGGCTACTATGCAGCAGAGAATTCAAAGCACGACTACAGGAAAGAGATATTCAAGAGCAGCAAGCGGGACACTCAACTGTGAAGAAAAATTCTGGGACTTCTCCCATTTTCACAGAGTTGCTTCATTAATAGAAATTCCTATTTATTAAAGAAGGAAAGCAAGAGGAAATGGTCCAGAGAGCAGGCACTGGAACAAAGACTTTCCACTTCAAGAGGATGAATTTTCTAATATTCATTCATTAGGGTAATTTATTATATTTACCCCTGTCCAAAGCCAAACTCGCTGCAATTTTTTCCTTTTAGTTGTTTGAAATTTATAGAGCTGAATTTGCCTTTCAGCACAATCGCAGTGAGCCAATAGTTTGTCTATAAGAAAATCAGCAGACATACTCTGAACTGCTACTGCATCTACTACAACATCACATACTTGAAATGCAAAATGCATCTTGCTGAAGGGTTTCCTTTTTTTTCTTCACATAGTTAAATTCTTATTACCTCAAAACTAACAAATTAATCCCTCCTGTCAGTATTTACAGAATAAAAATTAATAGGATTTAACCTTGATAGAGATATGCAAAAAGCAGCTCAAAATAAACAGAAATAGTCCCCCTGTTCTTTAAGTCTGGGGACATGGGAAAAGCTCATACTCAAAATGCTTTATCTGGCCTATGATAACCTATGTTAAACATGACCTACAAAAACTATATTCAGTTGCGTACATTTCAACTTCCTGAATGTTAAATGCCTTTTCATATTTAGAACAGAAATTTCAGTTTTGATTGGGAGGTAATTACATGCTTACTTGTAAAACCCATACAGAAATGACATATGCAGTAGATGTGATTCCAAGGCTGGGAGAATCTTTGCATTGATTAGCTAGTTTGAAAATACTTAGCCAGACAATTTGCACGCAAAGATCTTCCTAGGCAAAACCTATAAACAGAGAGCACTGCTACTTCACAACCTGGCCTTCATGCAGTTAAAACTAACTAAATATGCCCACTATGACACTATTCCTATAAGGCCTGTGTTATTTCAGCCATGATATGTCCGTTGTACATAGAGGAGTAATTAACAATAAAGCATCAAGGCTGCTCCTGTCCTGTTTATCTTTTTGACAATCCACGGTCTGTCTGCAACTTCAATTTTATGCACATTCATTTATTTTTAAATTACGAATTGAATCCACCCATAGTAGACAATTTTTCAGTATTAATAACTTATGACATTTGACTATTTCTGAAGTAAACTCTCAAGACAATCAAGAAGCTCTCTTCTGTTACTCAAAAGAGACCTTTCAAAAGTTACCTCAGGGATGAACACCCTCCTTTGAAATGAAGGAACTAAATCTGGCTTACCTAATTCACGCAAGCACTTGCAGAGACCTACAGCATTAACCACTAAAAGCCTACAAGAAATCTGGATGACTTCTAGAAAAGTGAAAGAATTATTACTATACAAGTCTGCGCTTCAGCATTGTGGAACACTAAAGGCTGTACTATAACCCTTGCAGAGAACTGCACTGGGTATGAGGACAAAAAAGGAGAAAGGAATAATAAGGATTTAGTCATGTACTGACAGACTTCAGAGTCACTAAGAAGCGCAAATAGGACCACTGGAACAGCTTAAACTTGTAACAAGTTTGTAGAGCACAGGATAAAAATCTTTCACTCTACTACATGGCTCATCTACAATGATTTTATGTGATTTTTCAATAGAGAAGTTATGAGATAAAACAGGCTATAGTAGGAGCTAACAGAGTACACTTCATGCTCATTCCCATGCTTTAGCACTGCCCATAAAACATATTAAACATAAGTATATCTTTTGTACAATGGCAGGAGCCAAATTATTTAAATATTTATAGGTCAAGGCTTTCTAAAAACAAGGCAGCACTAATGATTAATTCAGTTACACAAACCACCTCCAAGGCAATCTCTAAAATCACTGACAACCATCCCCTGGTTCACTGACGAGAGCGATCACTTTGAAGCATCAGGACCACCAAAGAAACAAGTTTTTATACTGATTTCAGTTTTACAACACTGTAGCACACTGAAAGAGCAATCCAATTAACAAACCGTTTGCATTGACCTTAAAAAAAAAATTAATTACATCAGGCTTCTAAATTTGTATAATATAGATACACAAATCATACATATGCATTATTGCTTCTGAACTAGCTTATAAAAGCAGCTACAAACTCACTACGTTCCTTCATGTATGTTCTAGATAAATAATTTCACTTTGGTCCCCAAGAACAAATGTGTTACTTGAACATGGGAGTTCCTATTAATTTTTTACATACCTTAGAGCTAAGAAAAGAAAATGCTTCAATTAGTGACATGTAGTAACAAGAACTGGAAATCCATACTAATGTAATACACTCCAGTTCAAAAGAAAAGGTCTTGTGATTTTATCCCAGTCAATAACTGAAGGAACAGGTGATACAAGGATTGCAGTAAAAGAAGTTCTCACTTCCGAGATATGCATCACCTGCTCTGCATTCACAGGAGTATCTGTAGACACTTCAGAGTGAGTCAGAAGTGTATAAGCGTGATAATTTGGCAAGAGCCAAATCCAAACTGTCTGCTGAGAAATGCAATTTTGTGTGAAGAAACATATGCATCTACGAATCAGGGGAAATAATAAACCCAACAGTGTCTAGCAGCACGGAGTATTTAGGATTATTGAAGGGGTAACTTCCTGATATTTTTAATATTTCATTTTCAATGCATTTTTAGTCCTGTCCTCCCCTTATTCTCTCTATGGATCATGTACACCTACATGCACAACTCAAACAGACTGACAGAAGAAAATCTTCTTGACAGGAATCATTTTCCACACCTCTTTCTGCACCAGTTTCTATAGAATGGCTTTTTCTGTTTTATGCTTCCCCCCTGCCCATAATTTTTTCAGAGTTTTCTGCTTTGGAACAGCTCCACCCTATTTCCTTACTTCTTAACCCCCATTTCACAAGCCCTTCCCTTTACACACATAAAGATAATTGCTGCTACTTGAGGGACAACCACACAAGATCATGTTGTTCTCATTATCTAAACATGTCTTGAGCTTTCTTAATGCCCCATACTGAAAACAGTTTAAGAAAACATCAGAGATTTTAAGAAAACCAGTAGTGAGTCTCATCAAAAACATCCAAAAGTCAGAGGTTTATCAGCAAATTATAGCTGTGCCTGTACTTTTTTGGACTTAGAATATTCTGACCCGTGAGTATTATACACTATTTTATGCAACTTTGGCATATCTCAAATGCAGAAATGAAATATAATATTAAAATCTATATTTTTTTTTTGAGCTTTGAGGTTACTACATTCTGTTGCGTAAAACTTGGCATACACTAACAAGTAAACCTTTCCCTGATAGATGATAACAGCTCCTCTGTTTCTCCAACTCCCACTTGATGGAAGGATTATGCACTCAATCAATCCTAATGGCTCCCACTAAGACAAACCAATCTATTGTATCTGTTTAACTCCACGTACACATACTGAGTCGTGCCAAAATCTGTAAAACGATAAGCAAGCAAATACTTTAAATATACTGTTCAAATTTCTCTCTGCAGACCCCCAACGACCCATGGTATGAACAGTTATATTTAATTAAATATACAACCCTTTTACCTCAAAATGTGTACATTTCCTGGGTAAAAAAATATATCCACAGGACATTTTTCTCTCTTTTCAAGACATCCTGTGCTATAATCCCAGAATAGCCACAGACCAAGGAAGGGAAAAAGAGAAAATAAAAGAAAAAAAGCAAAGAAAAAGTGTTGACCTATTTAATAGGGAATAAACCAAGATGCCGAAAATCACCACATGACCGACATTATCCATAGAAATCCTCATGTCTTACCTAGATAGATCAAATGCACAACATGTTAAGCAGAATCTTCAGTGGTGTCTAGGGAAGAAAATGTACTCTTGTTTTTCTCAATGAACCTGTACCAATTTTTTAACACAGAGGGAGGGAACTGCTGGGAGGAAAGGGGAGAAAATATGATGGAGAAGAGCCTATGTTGCTGTGCTGTCAAGGGTTCTACTTCAATAATTAAATAAGGAGATGACAACGTGGAAATGTGACAGCACAGGGAAAAAAAAGGGAAAGGGAATTATTAAGGGTCGTTATTACGGGAATTAAGGGAAAAAAAAAAAGGAGAAAAGGAAAAAAGAAACTATGAAGCCCTCTGAAGGTATCATTTTTTCAATAAATTATTTCCTTAATAGTAAGTATTAAGGAAAAACACGCTAAGAATAAAATTCAAGTACAGTAAGAAACGCCTGAAAATTATCTTAAGAACATTGCATTAGACTTGCTGCAATACAGCTAATCTTATGTAAGACCAAATTCATTAGCTGAGGAAAACCATTTCAGTATTTTTCATGCCCCTCTGTGTTTTGTTTCCCATTGTTATCTGAATAAGGGAATCTACAGTATCACTAGCATAAAGCATACAAGCAACACTACTGCAGGGCCTGGTCCAGACAGGTAAGTGGAATTAGCCATAATCTTTATTGTGCTGCATAAAATTATTACCACATGGGTATTTTTATTTTGCAAAAGACAAAAAAATAAGTCCAGTCATGACACTTGTCCGCAGCTACATGTGCCTGAAGCTCTCACTTTTCTTAGGGGCATTCAGTGCATTCCTCAGAGCTGAAAAGAATTATATTCACAAGTACCAGTACTTAGAAACCATTTTTGAAAACTCAGATACATGACAGTTCAAGTTTCTGACTGCAAAAGGTTAAACATCTTACAGCTTCAACTTATTTGGAAGGCAGTTGTAAAGCCTCTTACACTACAAGTTTGTCATCTATCCCCTCTTTAAGAATACAAAGTCAACAATAATACTATTGAGCATCCTAAACACACATTCACTTTCTATAACAGTAACTCTAAATTCTCCTGTCAGCAAAGTAAAATGTTTATGATTTACTTCATGACACTGGAGACAAGCCTTCTGCCTGCAGAGCAGCAAAAATGTATATGGCAGTTGGAATTTGCCAAGGCTGGAAGAGAAATACAAGAATGATAATATTCAAGTTTGTTAACACTGAAGTTAACAAAAACAATCTGAAGCCAAATATCTATGATTATTTAGCCTTCCTTTCAAGGCAAGATGTGATCTCATTAATGTCAATACATTATCCCAGGCAATGATTTGCCTGCATCTCAAGTCAGCGGTGTTTGCCATGATCACAGGCAGAGCAACAGCAAGCCCATGGCTCAGAAAAGTATGTCCATAAACTCAAAACATTCTTTCCCTGTCTCTTGTTATCTTGGAAGGCTTTGCATCACCTAGTGTTCCATGGCATTCCTCCTGGTTTCTGCCCCAAATTCTGATGACTTGGCAAGGCAAAAGTCAAGACCTTGTCTATCAGGTATTTTGTTGTCTACTTGCATGTCTCATTTCTTTCAGGCCTGTCAGGGTATGTTAGTACTTGTTAGGCTACACAGACCACTGTAAAATTAACTGCTACATATTACATTTTGCAGATAAGCAGACTGAGAAAAACTTGGTTTGGAATCTCTTCTGAAACTGTAAGTGGGGAAAAAAAAAAAACAGCCAACAAAAAACCCCACCAAAAGCTATGGAAAATGAATGCCTGGCTTTCAGAAATAGGTAGCTTAAGAGTAAAATAAGCCCAGAGCTGAAACACTTTAGGCAAATGCATGTGACAAAATTGCCTATATATGTCCTCCTCCCTCCCCCTGGATTTCTGCAGATAGCCTGAAAAGACCTTTCATGCAAAGGCCACATTTTGTTACAGAAACACAATAAACTGACTGCAGAATACTAAATATAATACACTTCCTTTTTTCAGTAACTTTGCGAATGTCAGATCACAGTATTTTGATGCACTCTCACCTTTAATTGGAAACCAACATTCTAGAAATCATTAAAAGAATAAAAGATTCACAAGTATCTTCACAATCTTTTCACAAGAGAAGAAAACATTTGGCACCACCTTCCAGTTTCAAAGAGATGAGAGGATATAACACTGACCTAGTAGATGGCAGTTCCATCAATCCATCAAGAAAACCCTCACCATTCCCACATTGCTCATGGCTGTCTAAGAAATAAGCCAGTACATCCTTATCTCTGCTACCCATAGTTCTTTTAATGAAGTGGTTTAAAACACAATGTCATCTTTTTTCTTTGCACTTAAAGCTCCTCAAGGTAGAAAATTAAATTACAAGATTAGCAAAACACAGTTTAGAAGCCCACTGTAGTCACTTGGAAATATTTTTCAAGTAACTTTGCTCAAGATAAAATTATTCAGTATTTTCCTGGTATCTTGAAGAAGAAAAGTACCAAGCTTTCTCACCAAGATCTCCCAGTCTCGCAGTACAATCACCCACAATGTCATCCTCAAATCAGGCCAAAGGCTATACTTCACATTATGAGAAAACTCCTTTATTTCATACAGCACATCCAGTTTGAGACCAGATGTTTGCCAACTCATTCAGTGCAACGTGTCTGAAAACCCAAAGATGTCACTGAGGAATTAAACAAAATATTTTAATAGTAAAGTAATACTAATACAACCAATAACATTCAAAATATTATATTTAAATGCTTCATTGCAGTTTCAGCACTATCCTTATAACCATATTTGTATTTCAACATGTTCAAGAATAAGAGAGTTTGCTTCAAACAACAATTTTCCGTCACTAGTAACAAATATTTCACAAAACCACATTTATTTTGTATCACTTGCTGCTGCCATGTTTCAGTGTCTTTATTTGTCCTTCTTGTTTAAAGCCTTAGAGCACTAGGCCAAATTCTGTGTCCTTAACCAAGAGAAAAACTTCAAAACTTGACCCCAAACATCTCCAAGTAAAAAAATCAAAAAAATAAAAAAATAAAAAATGAAAAAAAGGACATGTTAGAAAGTTTAGTATAAGCCAGGAACAGCTTCTTCTACAGCATGGGTATGAGACTCCTCCAATTCTCTCCACACTTCATTAGTCTCCCAGGTAACAAGAGTGAAACATAGAAAGCATTGAGTTATTACACTATGGACAAGTTCAGCATTTGAGCACAGTCAGGTCAAACCAGTTAAGAGAAACAAACATCGTGAATAACTAAAACTTGTTAGATCACTAACCCTGTCACAACCACCCAAAACAGTATTTAAGCCACAAAACCCCGGCGTACACTGACACGCACGGATTTAAATACAACTTTTTTTTCTTTAATCGCAAGCGCGCTGCTAAGACACAGCTGAAAATTCTTTTTTAATACCACAACAGGAACCGAACCCAATAACGGCGCAGCACCGGGACCGGCCGCCGCCACCTCGCCTCCGTACCCCCGCGGCCCCTCCGCGCGGCAGCGCGGCCGGCTCGCGGCGGGGTGCTGTGCGGGAGCGCGGCCGGGAGGGGGCGCCGTTGCTCGCAGCAAAACGAGCTGAGCCTCGGCAGCGCCGCCGCAGGACCCGGCCCCGCGGCTCCCCCCGCCCCGACCCCCGCTCCGGCGAGGCGGGACCCGGACCTTCCTCCCGCCCGCTCGCCACTGCCGACCCTGCGGGAGGCGGCGTGCCCCACCCCGGGGCACGGGGCCGCGCCGGGTGCCCGCACGCCCGCGGGCGCCGCTCTGCCTTGGCAGGGGCGGGGGAAGAGCCAGCTGCCCCCTCAGACAGCCACCAGTCCCAGCCCTGAGGACTCACCATGTTGACTTCCGAGACCATGTCTATGCTGGCGATGTCAATGTTCATGCCCACAGCCACCGGGGGACCTGCGAACCAAGGAGACGGTCCACAATGTGATCTCCCGAGAACTTAACTCGTTCTTACCGGAGTTCACAGCGCTATCACAGCGTACAAACGAAACGGCGTTCGACCGAACCCACAAAGTCAGTGGGAAGAGAGAACGCTCCCCGAACACACACCCCCCCCCCCCCCGCCCGCCCGCCGCGTGCGCCCACCGAGCAGCGGGGCCGGGCTTTATGTAACGCGCACACGTGCTGCCCGCGGCCGCTCGGGCCCACGGCGTTGGGACACCCCCCATCGAACCCCGCAGCGTGGGGACATCCCCACACACACACACGCCCGAGGCCCGCCGTGGAGCGCGGCCCCGGCCTCCGCGGCTGCCACCCGGGTCCTCATCACCCCCAGCTTCAGCGGAGGGGGCAGCCCGGGGGACAGTGGCCAGCGAGCTCCCGGGGAGGAGGATGCTGCG
>WYDI02020249.1:0-35556 GCA_009867235.2 Psittacus erithacus | reverse complement strand
TTTACTGTAAGGGTGGTGAGGCACTGGAATGGGTTGCCCAGGGAAGTTGTGAATGCTCCATCCCTGGCGGTGTTCAAAGCCAGGTTGGACAGAGCCTTAGGTGACATGGTTCAGTGTGAGATGTCCCTGCAGGGGGGTTGGAACTGGATGATCTTAAGGTCCTTTCTAACCCAAACCATTCTATGACTCTAAGATTCTATGACAAACAGGAGAGGCCCCAGGGCAGACCCTTGCTTCGTTGTAGTTGTCACTGGCATCCTCACAGTGTACAACCCATTAACCCTTACCCCTTGAGCTGATCATCCAACCAGACAGTTACTCATCTAGATATTCAACCTAACTTGAATAAAATAACACTGCAAGATAGGGTTGTAAGCCTTACTAAAGTTTATATTAATGACTACTTTCCTTTCATCCGCAAGTCCATTCATTTCAAAGAAATGAATCAGGTTGATCGGTTATGATTTACCACTGGTACATCCAGACAGACTTGTCCCAACTGCCTTCTCCTCCACGTGCCCAGAGGTTTGCTCTATGAACTGAAGCACCACTGCAGCCCTGCCTGACTAGAAGCTCCAGGGGAGCTGCTGCTAAGCCCCATACTGTCTTTGGTAGTATTCTGTACACCTTTCCTGCATTCTTCTATACAAACACCTATGTAAGCTACTACTTCTGAGAGTTAAACCCATACTCTGGCCTGAGCACAAGTGAAACTCTTAATGAGGAGTCAGCCTTTCCCAGCAGTATCCACAGATACCAGGAGACACCAAAGCAGAGCTGGGCTCTGTAACACCAACAGGGAATGGCAGCTTCTAGCCCCATTGGCCTGCTTGCTGCCCACTCACACTGCAGTCTTAAGGAGCACTGAAAGTTCAGTCAGTTCTGAAGCTGTGTCATCTGTTGGGCACACAGTGCTGCCAACTGCTGGGTCTCTAACTGGGACCCAATTTCCCCCAGAACAGAGGAAGTGGACCTGCAGGGGACAGCTCTGTACTGCACCACTGTCCGAGCAAAGGGGCACGCTGTCCCCAGTAGGTAAGGTGGCTACCCACTGCTGTGGAGACAGCCTACCTCAAATGGCTTTTGACTCTGAGACCTAAATTTTAACTTCCCAGTCTCCAGTCCCGCAATGTGTTATGGGAGGCCTGTTCCAAATGTGACCTATGACCAAACATGACTGTTGCTGTTCCAAAACAGTATTTTCCATTTCTGAAGAGTTTCTGGAATGAACACCAAGACTTCACTAAAACCAAGACCCTTAGTGGAGGGACTGCCAGTTTTTCCTTTGTACAACACCTCTCAGAGTGCTGGCCCAGGACAGGGTTGCCAACATCCTGCAGTAAGGCAAGCAAACAGGCAGGACTGAGCAAGAAGTCTATCAGACATGGTCCATTCAAGCAGCTAGGCAGGAAGATACTGTGAAAAGGGAGAGGGGAACAGGGTTAATCACCTGGCCATGCTGAGCTGAATAAAAACTGTAAAGGGGAGGGGGGGGAGGGGCAAGGAGGAAGGTTTAATTGCCCTGGGACTTAGTAAACAAGCAGTTGAGTCTGGAAGTTAATGCCAACACAACAGCTGGCCTTCAGAAGGGACTTACTAATATAGCAACTTGTAATTAACATAAGGTCATCACTAAAAATTACTAGGCCAATTTGCTGTTAAATAGCTTCCTCCAGGGGATGTGTCCCTGCTGGCATACAAGCTACTGCATTGTGTTCATGAAGACAGACAGCCTGGACAAGAGTTGCATTTCCTTGGGGCGACAGGGTCATCATAAAGGGGCTCTCCATGCCCCCATATCTATTCATGCTTAGGCTCCTCTTTCTCCTGCAGATCAAAGTGGCCTTCTGCTCCCTTCCAGACCAATGTGCTACACTACCCAGAGCGTCCAAGTCCGCCGGAGGTCTGTGTCAAGGTTGACAGCAATGAGTCAACACTCAGAATAAAATGGTGTAACAGCCTTTGGGCGGGTTCCATGGACTCTCACTTGTCCAGGCTCACAGCTGTGCACAGAGACAGAGACCATAACAGATGCATCCCTCACAAAGCATTTCCACTGCACATCAAGGTCCTTCCAAACAACCTGGACCATGAGCCACTATCCTGGAAACCTTCCTTTGAGGAGCAAGTCCATATAAATGGCAGTTTCAGGCAGGCAGTGGAAAATGAACATTTCATTTAGGCATTCATTTCTTAGGCAGCAGTTTCTCCACTTCCTTCAGACACACAAATTTCTGTACTTGATTTTATGCAGGGAGCTGGGATGGCATGTCTAGGTGAGTCCTACCACTGCCCACACTTGTCCCTGCTCTTCCTTTGCTTGGGAGAAAATACCTCACTCTTTGTATCCTGGCTGATTGCCTAAATCTTCCCAGTCTCACCCCTGGTTCCAATGCACAGACTAAGACACCTGATTCATCACCTAGTTTTCAGAATTCAGAAGAACCTGCTCTTGCCGTGAGCCCAAAGCACTCCTTTATCTGCTCCAAGGACAGAGGCAGCTTTCCACTGTCATTCCTCCACACTTCACCTGCTAAGGTTTCCAGCCCTCACTGCAGTGGGCAGGCAACCTTCACGAGAAGGCAATTGAGGAGTCTGTTTCTAGTTCAACTAGTACCAGGAGATAGATGGATGCTGAAATACTTGATCACCATTCCCTTATGCTTCAACAGTATAGAGGCAGGATAAAAGCTTCCAGGATTCTAGGTGGATGCTAGGTGACTGCTGCTGGAAGAAGTGACAGGACCAGTACCTGCTGCTCAGCTTAATCAAGCAATCTGCCTGATGGCAGGATGGTAACAGAGAGAAGGCTGGGCACAGACAGGGCACTGTAGAGGCAACTGGAAGGGATTCATCCTGCCATCTGGGGTAACTCCAGGCTCCTACCAGGATTTTTACAGTAGGAAGGAACATCTTAACATAGTGATAAAGTGAGTGAAAATCAGGAAGGGAAATATCAGATGAGAGGAACTCCAGAGTCTATCCATTAGCGCTGCATGTCAGCAGTAATGGGCTTAGTAATCTTCTCAGCCTTGCTTCAGAATCTACTAGTACAATCACATATCAAGATATGGGCCCGTTACCTCTGTACCCCCTTATGCACAAACAGAACAAGTAACATATAATTTCATATCACTTAAATAGCAGCTTCACTCATGTCTTATCTGACTTCTTCTCCTGTGCTTCACTTAAAGGGACTTAAAAAAGGAAGACTCTTAGCACTTCAAAATATAAAGTTTAAAAGAGCCTTGCATGGTTAAAACAATATATAAATTGGGGTAGGCACAAGGAATCAGGCTACTCAAGACCCAATCCTGCCTTGTAGCTTCTCTTAAGCAAGTCAGCAGACTTGCCAAGACCTTTGACTCTAGGACAACAGAGTTATATTTTTTCCAGTTTTGCAACATACTTCACTTTAGGGGTAAATAAGCTCCTTTTCAGTCTTTATTCAACATGCAAAACGCCTCACAGTGATCTTGCTAAACAGTTCTTCATGGGGCAAGCAAATAAGCAATTCCTTTTATCCTTTCTGAAAACTTCATATCCTTGAACCTCTTACAAGTCTGGGAATCTAGAATTCATTCATAAATTCATCCTGGGAAACACACATGGCTATGGCTTGGCAAGACCACAGCCCTGAAGAAGCTCTTTCATTTTCAGAGTATTTGGTAACTTGGGTTAAAGAGTAAATGGTGGTTTTGACAGACTATTTCAAACACAGAGCAACAAGAGTGTTACATTTACCTTCACGTGAAAAAGATTCATATAATAAAAAGAATATTACTAACAACTGACTTTTCAAAGCATTCCTCCCCATAGCTCCTAAAGTAAGCAAAGGTGGTTTAAAAACACTAGGAACAGTGGTATGATATAGTCTGGCTAAATCCAAAGTTGAAAACAAAGGAGGGGGGAAGAAAGAGGCTTTCAGCAAATAAAGCAGAACTGAATTCACACATGAAACTGGAAGTGGAAAAGTGCATTCATTTTCTGATTTCTCTCTGTAAATTACTGTATATCATTGTTTGTTCCAAAAATGATGCACTTACTCATGATCTGCACCAAACCTACTAAAGTTTGTAGATTTATGACCTTTATAATGATCCCCCTGTACATATAGAGGTAATCACACTACTCTTGGATGTCTGGCCACAAGAATTCAGTCATAGCATTGGTGTCCATATTTGGAAAAAACTATAAGCAAGAAACATATAAGATGACAAAATACTTCAGACTGCAAATAAAGCTCATCTGATCTCATCTTGTGAGTGTGCCGATGGTAAGCCCACAGAAGGAAGTGGAGGGTTTGAGATACTACACACAGAAAAAAACACTCATGCCCCAAAAGTGCCAAAGACCCAATATAAGATCTGCAGATGCAAACTGTGGTGATTCCCATCCTTCAAGGGACATCTCAGAGCATCATTTGGAGATCACAGCCTCATTCATTTAATGATGGCCAAAATGAAATTTGACCTTAAACAACCTGGAAGTGAAGCTCACACACAAATTGCTGCAGGTCAACCAACCCACCTGCCCCGGGAACTGAACAGAAAGAAATGATGTTTCCTGAAAATCATTAGGACAAGCTGCAGCATGGAATGGTTAAAAAATATCAGCATCAAGTTGATGGTTCCTTTGGAGATGCTGTTCCTTGTGGGATCATGGTATATACCCCTCTTGAAGGAATACTTCTATCTTAACCTCAACAGTATTTCTACAGGGTTTTTTTAAGCTATTATTATTATTCCAGGTCAGCTGATTGGACTGTCATAAACTGAAGCTTAAACAGGAAATCAAGGTAAAGAATTGAGGTGAATTTAACTTTTTCTAGCTATCTCAGTTAATTTGTCCCAGAATATCAAAGCTATAGAAGACTATTAATATATTTAGCACCAATCTCCTGCCATAACTGTTTATTCTGGCCAGATCAAACCACATTTGGTGGAAAAACATTTATTTCCTTTCAGTGTCATAGCATGGAACAGCACAAGCTTTATTTATAGAAATTAAAACAGTTTTTTCTCTCCAACCTGTCCCCGTTGGCTTAGCTATAACAACTTCTGCTACAGGGGACAGAATGATCATTTACATTCTGAACTGCAACTAAGCTACACCCCAAAAAGCTTGACTTATACTGGATAAAGATTATCAAGACTTCAGCATCCTTTGTCCTTCTAACATGAGCTCAGTAGATTATTGACTTAAAAAAGATATTTATTGTATTTATGGAAGATGCTCTCATGAGATAGCTCAGAGAACCAGTTTTTGTTGTTGTTCAAAAGGCAATCTATATACAAGAGAGGCACTGGAACTGGGGCAAGATCAACTGCCAGGCATCTGGCAGGGCTGTCAGCATTGGCACACACGCTGGATATCTGGCAGTTAGCTTTTGCATCTGTTAGTTTCAGCAACAGCCACGGCTACATCAAAAGCCACAAAGGCATGTCCTGGTTATTTTTCATGGTGTCTGCATTGATCTAGCACATTCTAGGTCCACTGCCCAGTTTTATTTTGTTGGGTTTTTTTTGGATTTGTGTGTTTGCATCCCCAAAAATGAAAGTGTGAAATAACAGGGCAAGTGCTGAGTTACAACTGGAAGAGGGCCACCATTAATATACCAGGACTTTGTAAATAGATACATATATATATATATTTATATCTACTTGTCAAGGTCCTCTAGACATTAGAATGACTGTCTCTCAGAGGGACTACTCCACACCACTTTCTCTTGCCACTCTGTCCACCAACAATTAATAACCCTCATGAAAAATTAGAGGAACATTTTTATTTTAGTGTAATTCCCTGTGTTTTAGCTTTTAGCTGGTTCTAACTGATTTGGGGCAATGAAACCCTCTATTGGTGTTTAATAAACCTGTAGGCTTAAGGCTGTGATGAATGTCGCTGGCTGGCCGAGAGCCACTTCAATCTATTCCCTGAATACTGAAGAAGTGAGCGCTTTACTACAAAGGGGAAAACACAGTTTAGCAAGTCTAAAGCCTAGTTTCACAAGTATCTTGAGTGCAGTGTAAGGGGACCATTTAGCCTTACAGAAGTGCAAGGGACCCTGGTCTTGACAGCACCTCCCTACTACCACTTGCTGCTAGCTTTACATTGTGTAGCGCCCTTACTTGTATCCCAGTCCAACAGGAAAGTACAGCCATGACTCAGGCCATACCAGCTGCAGCATCCTATGGCCATCCATTTCCACTACTGCAAATCCCAGGTTCACCACCCATCTGGTATTTCTGCTTGGCCAGCCCCAGGCTGAACAGTCCTCACTCTGCAAACCACAGCTCAAGCAGACCAGGTCCAATCAGACAGCTTGTGAATTACTTGAGGCTGAGGTTTACCTTTGTGCCAAGGCAGAGTTTTGCACTGCTTCTCTCTTGCACAGATCTTGTGTGCAGAAGAGAGACTGCCATGAGGACTGGGCAGAAGGTGTCCCTCCCTATACCAGGTGTTTAAAATGCGTGCAAGTTTTACCTTTTCAGTTAGAGACTTTCAGAAATACAGACATTAGTATCAATACTGCCTCAGCAGATATCATGCATTGAAGTGAGGTTTTGGGTTTTTTTTACATATCTACCAGTGTATCTTTGTCACTTCTTTTACACATTCTGCAATGTATTGTATATGCCTTTGCAGGAAAATATCTCTGGTATCTAATGTGATTTGATGTTCATGATAATGCATTGCTTGTCATCGTTACCCTGCAAGGAAGTATTTATGATTAAATATATGCTAAGAGAAGTGAAGTCGATTTTCTTTGCTGTTGGACAAGTAGCAAAAACAGCAGATTTAATATTGGCAAAGAACTTGGGAAATGTATAGGAGAGAAAATCAGAAGTCTAGAATCCCTGGTAATGTCACAGGATGAATATGGGTAGGGAAAAATAAAGCTATGGAGCTCTTTTTGTCTTAAAAAAACACCAACCAAACAAAATCAAACCCACAACCTCACTGTTGTGAGCCAAGAGGTCCAGAGGTACAGCAGATACTCTATGTAATTCTCACCTGTCCTGTGTTATTTTAGCACACTTCACACTGCTCCTCACCCACTGATCTCTGCATCACCTCACTCTTAGAACATGAGAAACTTATTTATCTGCTTTTCTCTCCTGGGAATCTGAGGGTTTTCAGTCTGTGAATCCCATTTCTCCTTCTTTACAACTACCCTCCCAAGAGCTTGGATCACAGGCATGCAGCCTCCAACAGCCTCGATCCTAACTTATGCCTGAGCAAGAAGAGATGCTTTTCATCCTGTTGGTTCTGCCATACAACTTCACCATCCTCCAATCTTTGTCAGACTGGGAATTGGGGAAAAGAAACTCAAACCTTAAGTCAGATAGCCTTTAGGGATAGCTGTTTATACCAACTAGAGCCTTGCAGCTGCAAGGGAATGAGTCTCAGGCAAGAAAAACAAGGCTTTCAACACTAAGCTGCGGTAAGATCACACTCAGCAGCTCAGGTTTCAAAACCTGCTCCCGCAGAATCGCATGCACAGGCATCCACTGCAGGTGTTCCACAGTCTAACACCTAAAGCAGTGCCTCTAGTACCACCACATTCATTCAATGTTCAAGCCCATGGGGGGTTTCTCCATTTCTAAAAATGAGTGTCCGACATCCCAGGTATGCCCTCAGTCTGCCAATGAAAGCTTACACAATACCAGTGCTCAAGAGACAGCGTTTTGGGCGTCATAAACCATTATACATGAGTGATGGCAAAGAGGGAAAGTAGCTTGGAGAGAGTTCATTTCCATTTTGCCTTCATCTGTCTCCTCAGTGGCTTATAGTTAATCAAAGCAACACCCCTTCTTTTGTGTCCAAAGTGCAAGAAAGAAGTAGGCGCTGTACATCCTTCCCGCTATTCTCTTGCAAATGGAGCCACAGCAACACAGAGGCCAAGTAAATTATGCATTTGGCTCCTCTCAAAAGCCAAGGAAAAGCTCAAATGCCAGATTTTCTTAAAAGCAAAGCATCCTGTCAGCAAAATGACACTGACTGTCTGTACGGGGGGCTTTCTCTTTTCAGAAATAGCATCCATTCATCTATTAGGTTTTTTTAATTAGAGAAAACTGATAAATACAAAACCAATGAGGGAAAACAAATACAAAAATAACAAAACCACATTTGTCTGCTGAAGGGAAGTGGCAAAGAGCAGCTGTCCTTTAATGATCTCCAGGCATGTGAAATTAAGCCACATCTTTATTACAAATTTAAACCAACAAAATAAATTAAAAGTCCAGACACAGCAGGAACCCAGGTGGGGAGGGAATAAGCAAAGCTCAGTTTACACCCAGCCTGGCCAGTCATCTCTGCAAAAATAAGTACCTTTGTCTGCTGCCACCACAATTACTCTCTCATCACCATTGCTGAAGATGAGATAGGCAAGCCACTGCCCCATTCTGAACAACAGGCTCTTTACACCAGTGCAGTAAATGAATAGCTCCAATTATTCAGAGGGGCTACAGATACATGTGGTGGAGAAATTTAATTTTTATTAAATTAATGGCAAAATTCCCATCAAGTGCATGGAGCTTTGCATGAGAGACCAGTGCACTGTTAAGCTACTCATCCCTCTCAGCTAGACCCTGCATGACGAAGAGATAGAGCAAGGGGACAAGACACTAAACAAGGTTTAAAGTAAAGGAGTCGCTGCTGGGTCTGATGAAGGAAAGGAACAGCCTCCTCCTTGCTCCCAGTAGCTCCAACCTGCAGACAAAGATCCCCCCTCGGATGCTGCAGGAGCATAGGGTGCTCTACGGCTAGAGTTGTTTCCACAGCTTTCCTCTAGGCTGCATCTACAGTTCAGACTTCCCTTCTGCAGGTATTTATACCTCTAGGATCACGACACATTGAGTTCACACTTATCAAGACTATGAGCTGTTTGAATGGTAGCCTGCCCGGGCTGCCACATGATGTTGTTATTGATGAGTTCCTTAGTTTTCAAATATCGGCAAAAGAAGCTTACTGAAGTTTTTGTTATGGATAGAAGTCAGCTGAACATTTTGAAGTGCACTATATATACATATATATATATGAGTAAAAATTCAGAATCAGCGTGGGTGGGGAAGGGATCCAGATTAGCTTTATTTTGTGAAAAATTCCAACAGAATCATACACATAGATATTTTCAGTCTTGGCAAAAAAAACCCCAAACCACAGAATGCACCAGGCACAAGGGTCAATTCTATAAAGCAGGGATTTAAATACACTTTTGTTTAAAAAGGCAGTAGAAAACTCCTAAAGGCTTTTCTTAATTCTTCTAAAATTTAGGAATCAAGCTCAGAAACCAATATTTCATTACGAAAGCCTTGAATTTTATTGCAGTATGAATGGCACTTGTAGCTTCCATCTGTGTCTGTGTAAGCACAGGTCAAGGCAGCGGGACACATTTGCAAATGGAGAGCAAATGAGGCAATAAGAGGTAGCAATCAGCATCATACAGATCATGCGCCATCGTGTCTCATACTTGTCCTTGAACTGAAAATATACACTCCCCTCAGCACATTGTTTTTTTGCAGTGGTAGCCCCAGCTCTTAATCAAAATCAGGGCATCTTATGCTTGACAAGGTAGATGCACAGAAGAACAAAACCCAACAATTAGAACCTCATCCCTGTTGTGGTGGGGTTGCATCTAAATCTGAGTTAGAAGATAGCACCATTACTCCATTTTACAGAAGTGAGAGGCATGAAGGGTTTGTATATGCTAAAGCATTTCACAGTTTTACTTTCTTCCAAGCTTTGTGTAGCTTGTTTGTTTCTATTGCAACTCATAAAAACAGGATTCTCTCTTACTTGTGTTTATACACTGTCTAGCACAAAGCAGCCATGAATAACTACAAAATTGATTTTCAGACAGTAGTAGCTACAGGTGATTAATAATGATGCAACTCCAAGCACGTAGCTGTCAATACTGTGTTTTCTTTTCTGGGTTACAGAGATTAAAACTTCGAGTCATGATCCACTGATTCTTATGTAAACAACCTGCACAGAGGGGAAAAAGAAATTGCATGCTTCTGCTCCTGGGAGCAGTGGGAGGACTGAACTACTTGACATGCCTATTGTTGAGAAAATAAAGTAATAGCTCAGATGAAATACCTCCTTTCTGTAAGAAGGACATATCCACAAACCCTTGCTTCTAGACTTACTCATCAGAAATATTAGAAAATGAAAGAGAGAAGAAGAGCAAAAAAGAAGCTAATGCCCAGGTAACTGCACAGATTACCAAGAAGCAGAGCCCTAATACCTCCTTTTAACAATACATATTTATGTCATCATCATCATCAGGGGCTTTTAGCTTGTCTTCTACCAGGCTGCTACAGCTATCATACATGACCTACACAGAATACCACAGTGTAGGTACTTGGCATCATTCGAGCTGCCCTGATGTGTTTCAGGACATTTGCACAGGGTTGATAAATACACCATGCATGAGAGAGCTGTAGGAGACCTGGGCTTTCTGGAGCAGTGGCTGTGAACCAGCTCTATTAGGTTTGGCTGTCCTCACTCTAAGATAGATAAGCAGCATTAAATTCTTATTGCTTGCACTTGGGAAGCTGCATTGCACACTTGTGTGGTATGTAGGTTTTGGCTGTGCAGCACATACCAAGAGATGAGGTCTCAGGCAGCAAATCCACAGGAAAGGAAAAGCCAAGTGCATCCAGGACAGTGCATCCAGCCTTGGTCCTGCCTGGTGGGGTCCCGAGGACAGGGAACTGTAGCAAGCAGACACCACACTAATGCAAAACAACGGCAACAATTCAAAAGCCTTTGCCCAACTTAAAATACATATAATGAACCCTGGAAATGAGAAGGATCCCTTCTTGGAGTGCAAGGAAAGTGGATTTTAATGGGGAAAGCTGCACAAAATGCAGATTACTAATCAGCTTTAAATGGGTAACTACTCAGGGCACAGAAACATGTATTACCCTCCACTGCATAACTGGATTTGCAAACACCATAGCATCACCTCTGCTAAAATCTGTAGCTCAAACTCACACTCTCCAAGCAGAAAGCTTCAAAAGGAGTGATTTTTGTAAGAGTTGATATTATAGACAAAGCGAATATATTAAAGAAAGCTATTGCTTATTTATGACCAAGAGATCATTTACTTTGAAATCAGGACTTGGGGCACATACTTCACCATGAGCACAGCCCTGAGGAATGCTGAAATCAGCCATCAATAACTCTTTTCACAAGCCAGACTCCCGGAGGGCAGAAGGATAATACCAAGCTGGGTGGTAGCTTTTAAAGCAGCTGGACACAAATTGGGACTTGTCGGTGGTTGTTCTCAGGCACTGCATGTCAAATTGGAATAACCTGTTGTGCTCTCTTATTTTTTTCCATGACTTGCTGCAGAATGCAGAAGAGGCACCTGTTGACTCCTGGATTAGTTTCCCTGTGATGCACATTTCTTATCAGTCATCATTCAGTGAGAGATTTCAAAATAGTAGTTTCTTCTTGTTTTCCCCACAGTGACAGACATTAAAGCTGCACAGAATCATAGAATGGCTTGGGTTGGAGAAGACCTTAATATCATCGAGTCCCAACCCCCCTGACCATGGGCAGAGACACCACACACTAGAGCATGTCACTCAAGGCTCTGTCCAACCTGGCCTTTACCACAGGGCAACCTGTGCCAGCGCCTCACCACCCTTACAGTAAAGAACTTCTTCCTTATATCTAACCTGAACTTATCCTGTTTCAGTTTGAACCATCACTCCTTGTCCTGTCACTACAGTCCCTAACAAAGAGTCCCTCTCCGGCATCCTTGTAGGCCCCCTTCAGATACTGGAAGGCTCCTATGAGGTCTCCATACAACTTCTCCAGGCTGAACAGCCCTGGTGTTCTCAGCCTATCTTCATACAGGAGGTGCTGCAGTCCCCTGATCATCCTCGTGGCCTCCTCTGGACTTGCTTTAACAGCTCCATGTCCTTTTTATGTTGAGGACACCAGAACTGCACACAATACTCCAAGTGAGGTCTCATGAGATCAGAGTAGAGGGGCAGGATCACCTCCTTCGACCCGCTGTCACGCCCCTTTTGATGCAGCCCAGCACACAGGTGGTTTCTGGGCTCAATCGCATACTGAAGTGGCTCATGTGCCTTTTTGTAGCTAAATGCTCCCCAGGACAGATGGGGACTAGGTTACACCTTGAGCTACCCAACACACACTCTAGCAGCCACATTTCTAGTTGATCTGTGCACACATCAGCAACATCATAACCACTAAAACACAGCAGAAACCAAGCCCAACATCTTCCCCTGTTCAACACTTGAGGGTCTTTTATCTAGCAATGCAAGAATGGACTTCCCCTTCCCTCTCTGCGACCCAGTTCTGCTTTCCACTTGGTCCTGCTCTCGTTCAGCACTTCCAGAACTCCTTCACTAAAAACAGGCTGTGTCTTCCTCATTTGCCTCTGTAGAAATCCAAGATGGCTCAATAGGCAACTGCTAAGATGATTTTCTTTTGTCCACTGTTAGCAGTTTCTCACTGGTGTGCCATATATTGAGTAAGAAGCCCCTTAAGAAATCCTACAGAGCATGAATTTCCAAAATAACTCGTGAAGCCGTTTTTAACAACTACTTTACAAGCGAGGGGGGCTGCTGTAGCAGACAATCCTTTTCAGGCCTTGAGCCCCAAAATTAGGGGATGCTATGGCAGTACAATTTTTGCCTTTGAAAACATCATGTTTGTTGTTCTAAATTGGTGGTTGCAAAGCAATATTTACTGTAGATCAGCTTTGTGGGAGGAAAGTCAAGTTATTGCTTGTCTTCTGAGTTTAGTAAACAACTAAAATATTGTCAAGATAGCAAGAAACGACAGAAAATGTGAAGAAGACTTTAGCATTCAATCAATCTCAAAGTATAACACAGGATACACCTCCGAAAGGCCAGAACTCTCCATTAAGAGTGAAATTAAAACAACACAGCTAGTTGTACTCTAAGAGAAAAATATCTCAAAGTCTGTGGAACCCCCATATTTACACACCTACTAAATACATATTTCCCCTAAGCTGAAAATTCCTCTCTAGTGACAAATGAGGAAGCTCTGCACAATTAGGTAACCCCAGCTAAAAGACAGCAAAATTTCTACATGAGGAGTTGACAGACAGTTTTTGCAGTGTCAGTTTAAGTAGCCTTCTCCCACACACATACACTCTAAGCTGTCCCCCCCAGTGCAGGGCTATGCACCACATCACATAACTCCCCGTGGGCTGATCCGGTTCATTTAGCTTGTTTGTTTGGGTGTCTTTTTCTCTTTCCCAGAGAATGAGGAACATGTTACCACTGAACTGCATGGCTGTGGCCAAAGTGACATGGAAAACTGGTACTTCTCCTAGCAGATCTTACCCAAGCATCACAAGAGCTCCTGTATCTCTGGCAACATCTGGGTGGAAGAGCCATGACAGGGACACGTGGCTGCTGAGCAAGGCATCTTCAGTGCAGGTGAGTTCCTACTCCAAGTCTGGCTTGGTCCGACTGCCATTTCGCTGCCTACCGCACCTCACCTCTGCTTCCTTGATGTGCAGGCACAACAACTTATTCCAGTAGTATATGCATTAAAATTAAATTTACACTGGAGAGACTCTTTGAGAATTCATTCAAAGGAAGTGTTTTGCTGCAGGAACAACCCACAGATTAGAAACAGCCTGGAAAGACAGAGGACATGTACTGATGGATGCACACTAATCAATTTCTTAGCATGAGCAAATACATCTATTATTTGCATAGCTGCAATCTATTCCTCCTTGACGTGACAGTAAGCTCTGTCAGACAGATGCAAGATCAAATGAGATCAAGCTAAATACCCCCTGTGGGTTTAGCAAATAGGAGGAGAACAGCCACTCCCTTTCTTAATCCTCAAAAATCTCACATATAAAATATAAGCTTTAATTTAAAAAAAAAAAAAAAAGCATGGAAGACAAAATATTACTTGAAACCTTAAAAAGGCCCAAGCACTAAATGTGACTTGCAGTTTAAGTAACTGTTCTGGGTGGTCTCCAAAGGGCTACGCTTGCTGTGCAGAAAGGAGTATTTTAAGAACAAATCAGTGGGGTACCGGAGTGTTAGAAAAGATGAATTCTTGTTAGAAAACACACTTTGTGAAGTCATACACAGAATGCAAATGTTTAAAAAATAAATAATAGCTTCCCTTGCCTATGCATTTTTATTTCTTATGCCAAGGTCATAATTTCTTTTGATATATTTTGAGGATAAATATTGAGATTAATAGATTGTCAGCATGATGAAGGCTTAATCTCTGGGACATAAGGTAATTAGGAAGCAAAAATCTACAGTCACTAAACACAGTGGTAATAAAAGCCCAAAATTCAGTGAGTCACTTCCATTTCAGACACAAACAGAATGGTTTCACATCCCAAATGTGCAAGACACAGCTTGATCCCTGCCCTCCATTCCCCAGAGGTTTCAAAGACTCTTACCAAGGCTTTGCAGACTGTGTTTACTTTCTGCCTTGTTGGGTGCATCTGTAGACCAATTTACTAATGCCAAGGTGGCTGGGGCTGGGGTGGGGGGTGTGGAAAGGGAAGGGAGAGAATCTGTTAGAGGGATTTTTCTATAGCCTTGCCATTGGAGTGCAGCCACTACAGGTCTAGACAAGGCTCTACCTCCCTATACATCTTTTCTCTTTCTCATCAGAGTTGTGGCACAGTCGCCACTAGAAGCAGTTAGCTATTTGTACCTGGAAATGGAGTTGACAAGGTTTAGTTGGGAAGACTAAGCCATCTATACCAAAGGGAAATAAACACAAAGAAGGGCAAGTCTGTACAAGACAACCAAAAACCAGAAATAAATATATAGCAGCTTAGACTGAGGGCACCCGGGTTTTACCAGCATCATCCTCTCCACTAGACAAGGCACAGGGTATAAATCCTGAGCAAGTGCAGATTCTCACCAGAACCGGCATTAAGAATATTGAGGCAGCAAATGAAAACATGAGCTACTGTTTTCCCATTCCAATATTTAATGATATTTACTGCTTTTTAGAAGGATGCCCACTTCTAACATAGCCAGTCATCAGGAAATGTCCCTCCTAGCCACAGGCCAAAGGCAACTTCTAGTGCAATTCTAAAGCAGATAAGTGCACCCTTTATGCTAAGGCCCGATTTATATCTCTAAGAGCCCAAATGAAAACAAAAGGAAGACTTTTCCCTCAGGTAACCTGCATCTCCCAGAGCCATCCAGCCCAAACCAGGCACTGGCGCACAGGCTGCAGATGTGACTCAGCCAGAAAGTCAGGCTTCCTCTCACAGCAAGTTCCCAAAGCTGTGAAGAAGAGGCAGGCATGAACACCTTTTTTTGGTGCTGACATCTGTATATCCTAATAAGGGAGCACTCTCCCAAAACATAGGCTAACTAAATAACCCCTGATTAACATCAGCATCAGTAACAACACCTGTAAGTCCCTCCATAATTAAGTAAATAATTATTGACAAACCATGCACCAATTATGACCAAAGTGTTACACATATAGGAAACAATAACCATCCTCAGGTGCCAGAGATGAATCATTTTGGGTGGATGGAAAGGGAGGAGAAGAGGGGAAGCAGTGTAATGTCTTCTTAAACTAACCTTGTTTTCAGTCTAGCACTTCAGACCAATAGGTGAATATTGTAACCCTGCCAGTGGATACAGGATCCATCACATCCATCTAGGAAATGCCATAGAAGAGACACTACAATGTCATCCCATCTCAATAATGACACAGGAGCAATTGAATATTAACCATGACAACCACCACAGCTTATCCAAATACAAACACACCTACGTCTAAGCCTCAATAGAGGCCAGTGAAAAATCAGGATACCTGATGCCTAATAGGAAAAAAACCCTGCTGTTAAAACTCTGTCCAGACATAAACTGATATGTGAAGCAGCTTTCTTATCAACAAAGTCTTCATATTTGTATGAAGTAGTTTTCAGCTTCCTGCACTGACCAGGGAAAGAAGGAAGTCAGGACTGAAACCCTCAGACTGTGCTGACCTGAGCCAGAACAAGACAAAAACCAGATTCCTTGAAAGCTATGTAATGCCAGGCAAATCCCAACACCCCAGGTTAAGTAATTAGGAGATCAGGAAATTAATAATTTTGAGGCATGACATACATAAGTTTAACTAGCCCAGGAATAAGCTATATCAAGAATGGCAAAACTGCCACTCTAAATGACATCTGGACAAACGGGTATAATGCTATGGAGCAGAATCAGATGACTAGCAATTCCCAAATAATTCTGTTCTCTTCTGTATGAGAATCCAAGATACGTAAGGCAAATACACACAAACACTTTTCAGTCATGGGAAGTTTGCCTTGGATCTGCAAAACCTCTTTCCCCCTTCTTCACAAAATGAGACAAGATCATCTTAAATGGTACTCCAGCATCTGCTGCCAATTCTGTTAGCAGAGTAGAATACAGTGAAGTGCTGAACATTGCTCACTATATTGATGACTGCTTTAAAGAAGATGCAGTCACAACTGTCACATTCATAGACCTGTCATATATGTTGCACACTACACACAGAGGGATAAAAGATCATCACACTGCAGAAGTAATGCTCTATTAGGAAAAAGACTCCAATGACTTTATATTGAACTGTTCAGGAAACAGAGCTGATAGCTCAGATAATGAAACAGGCTACCACAATCGACTGACTTGTCTAAGTATTATTAAGCAGCCTCAGTGTTTATCCTCACACAAGAAATTTTACCTCTATGGGTATCTTGCACCTTGTGAAGTATTTGCCCAGACTAAAGCCAAATGGACAGCAGGATTCTCATGTTGCTATTATTAAGCGCATATATGTTATAAATATACATTGAACAAATATACACCTGTATTTATTTGAATATATAAACTATAAATAAATAAAACACACATGCATGTGTAAATGTACTCTGCCACACATACCATGCACCAGCCTAGCTAAAACACAGTCTACCCTTTCATTTCTACAACCACAAGATCAATAAACAGCTTTGCACAACTCGGAACAGGGAGCAGCTTGCCCACTACCAAAATCTGCTGTTCCTGTGAGTAATGCTGGGCTGCATGTTTGCCATGAGGGAATAGCAGCAAGACAAAATGTAAGGTTAATACTAACAATAACATGTTGAGGTAGCTGATAAGTTTTAAATGGAAGGCCAGGCCTGCAAACCACAGCAACCGCACACTGGTTTTTAGCAACCAAATCTAAGTCTGGCATGGAAATGTTCAGTCAGTATGCACAAAGACATGCAGCAAATAAGTGTCAGTGCACTTCTGAAGTTCTTCAGTCAAATAAAGAGGAAAAAAGGTAAATGAAACAAATGCTCCTGACTAGGTCCTTCAGATGAGCTTTTTAAATTAGAACACACAATGGAGATACAAAGCATCTAATGTATAGCTATACTATAGCCATTAGCCAGCTTAACATTGTTAAAGCAGCTTTGTTGTAATGCAGAGAGATTTACAAAGCCCTATGGAGACCATGTATTTGGAAATATGAAGGTCATAGTTCACTGCAATCAGTGGTGGATTAGAAGCAGCCAATTGGATGCTCAACTAATTCAGTAAAGACACAATTAAAGTCCTTTCTAACCCAACCATTCTATGATCCTATGATTCCCATAACTAGGCCTGAATCAGAGTTGGCTAGACAACAATAATATGCAAGAACAGAGCATTCTCAGCCATGAGAAGCAGCAGCTAGAGGCTGTACTATCTATTGGAATATGAACTGACTGCAAGAGAAGGGATGATGCACATTTCTCCATATTGCTTTCTGCTTTGGCGCTGCTCCAGAAAACAGAATCTCTTCCCAGACCCACCAGGAGTTACAGCTTCCCAAACAACCGCCAGCACAGCCAGGAATGGGACAACAGCAAGGCAGAACTGGTGTTTTTTCCAGGACTGACAATCTCTGAACACAGGTAGTGTTCAGGGATGACACATGTAGCAGAGGGATGATACTAGAAACGGGCAATGAGGACAAACTCAGCAAAGGAGGTAGGGCATATAGAATCAGAGGTTGCCCTTAGACAGAAAGGTGCTCTTTCCCCAGCCTTTCCCATTCACTCCAATCTAGTTGGGTTAAAAAAAAAAAACAACCAACCACAACCAACCAAACCAACTACTCACAAGAATCAAATTCTTTCTCCAGGACTTCCAGAATCTTCCAGCTCCTAACTCAGCATAACCCACCCCAACCCTCCCACCCAGGTACATGACAAATAGAAATTAATTTCACTCAATCTAGGGGCAGGGGGCACAAAACACTCAACTTTAAAGGTCTGGGCTGTCTCAGGGCTGGGTCCAAGTCCCTGCCAGTGCTCTCAGTGACTTTAACACAACTCCTAGCTCTCCCTATTCAAAAGCTTACTCTTTGAAAGCAGTTTCCCCTCTCATTTCACTGAAGTAATTGTATTTGTCAGGTGTCATGATATTTACCTAATAAATTGGGATTTATCTTTTTTACTTTTCTTAGCCCTCTCCAAATACGAGCTGCATACCTCTCGTGCTGAGTAAATGCAGAGAGGCCTTCACAAAAGGGCTTTGAGCTGAAGGAGAAGACTTTTCTATAGACTCAAATCCACCACTGCAACCCAGCTTTGGTCACCCTTTGTCTCCTTGTCTCCCACACCATCATTCAAACATAAATTCAAGACAGGTATGTGGACAATATTATGAAACACTGGTGATGAGGATAAGAAAGCTCCATCATCACAGGCACCAACACTCCCCTGAACACCCCTCTGATCCCAATTACTACAAGGAATTGTTAAAAAAAAAAAGAATCAATCAAAACTTCCATTCCTCAAAATTAATAAAATTCCTTCAAAAAGAGCTACTAAAAATCACATACTTACATATTTTTCATGTGCCTTAGCACAGTTTCCAGGAGAATCTGCTCCATGAGACTGACTCGTCTGTAGTCCCCTGGGTCATCTATTTTCCCCTTCTTGAAAATGGGGGTTATATTTCCCTTTTTCCAGTCATTGGGAACTTCACCTGACTGCCATGACCTTTCGAATATGATGGACAGAGGCTCCTTTAGGACCCGTGGATGGATTTCATCAGGTCCCATGGACTTGTGCATGTTCAGATTCTTAAGAGGGTCTCAAACCTGATCCTTTCCTGCAGTAGGCCTAAGGTCTTCATTTTCACAGTCCCTGCATCTGCCTTCCAAGACTTGGGTGGTGTGGTCAGAGCATTTGCCAGTGAAGACTGAGGCAAAGCAGTCGTTAAGAACCTCAGCCTTCTCCAAATCCAAGGCAGCCAGTTCTCCTGATAGCTTCCAGAGAGGGCCCACACTGTCCCTGATCTGTCTTTTGTTTGCGATATAGCTATAGAATCCCTTCCTGTTATCTTTCACATCCCTGGCCAGACTCAATTCTAACTGGGCCTTAGGTTTCCTGACCTGGTCCCTAGCTTCCCTGACAATATCCCTGCATTCTTCCCAGGCTGTCCGTTCTTGCTTCTGCCTTTTATAAGCTTCCTTTTTCCTTCTAAGTTTCCTCAGTAGCTCCTTATCCACACATAGAAGTCTCCTGGCCCTCCTGCCACGTTTCCTTCTAGTCGGGACGCAACACTCCTGAGCTTAGAACAAGCAATTGTTGAATATCAACCTGTCCTATAGGGCTTTATCCCATGGAACCTTACTGAGCAGGTTCCTGAAGAGGCCAGAAAAAGTCATTCTGAAGCACAAGCATTTCTACCTGAGCTTAATTTGGCTCATTGAGAGAACTGAGAACAAACAAATTCAACAAGATTGGGTTCTGTTGGAACATTTTAATCCCTGGGAATTGTCCAGTTCATAAAATGATGGACCCTTTGCATCATACAAGTTAATTATACTAAGAGCTTGTGGGATATGGAATGTTTCCATGAATTATTTCTTTTATGTTGGATGTAGTACAAAGGGAAGAGGAAGTTGCACACAGCATTATTTACAATTTACTTTTCTGAATGCAGGCAAGGCAACAAGGCAAGGCAACAAGGCAATTTACATGCTGTGGTTTCTAACTTATAAGATGTTGTCCTTTGCTTATGTAATGCTGACACAATCATGAAATATTAAGTTCTGCCTGTTTCTATGTTACAGTAATCCTAACTGGCTGATTTTCACCCTCACTCTTTTTCCTTTTCTACTACTAGTTCTGGAGTTACAGTAAGTACATTTCCCGTAATTTCATGGAAGCTTTTCCAAGACATTTATCATTTGCTTTTCCATCTGGATAACACTCTCTGTTCAATATCTCTGAATGCCACAACTGCTCTTTCCAATCAGTTCTTAGACTGGTAAGGTCAAAAGACTCCACATTATAAAGTGCTACTTAACAAAAAAGCAAAGAAACCCAGGCAGGCTGTTCTCCCTTCAAGTTTCCTGCATTAGCAGAGGACCAAGAGTTTTACTTCATTGATGTTTTTGCTTGTTTTCTCAATATGCATGTGCCTGTTTCAGTACCACATTACAGCCCAGGTAACAGTTTGACACAAGGGGAGCATCACACCTGGAACCAATCATTCCTTTTTTGAGGGCAGAGGTCTAAGCAGAGCAGCCACCTGCACTTGGCAGGTTACCAGCTTTCCCAGACTTTAAGAGGCTTACTGGGGAGTCCTGCACACATCATGGTAAGAACTCTGGCCAGCTGAGCTCCCAGAGCCCTGCCACCTGAGGCGATTGATAATGAAATAGTAATAGAATATAATAGTATTAATAATAATAGTAATGACTGCCCATGTCAATCACATGCAGGAGCAGTCTCTGCAAGGCTAAAGAGTATTTCTGAATAAAATGATTGAAATCAGTGAAGCCAGGAACAAGTATGTCTCTGATATGCTGGAGAACACTCACACATCTCCTGCAAGGGACTGAGCAGGATCCTGCACCTCTTGGCTTTACTGTCCCAGATTGAATCGTAACCATACTCTGAGTCAAACCCTGGTGAAAGGAAGCTGGGAGAACAGACCCATTCTGCTGCCTACCACCACTCTTCAGCAAGGGCTGGAGGTCCTCTGTGAGAGCAAGGGCTTCTTGAGGATATGATGGCATGCACCTACACACTGGTGTTCAGGACATAAAACATACCATCGTATATACATTATATACACCATTGTCCATGGTACTCATGTTACCTCTTTGAGCTGGTATTTACCAATGGTTTGAAAAGATTGTTTTTTAAATCTCTTGCCATTAGTCTTGCACCAGTATATTGTACACACCAGTCAGGTTGCTTTTCTGAAATTACCCAAAGGACGACTTCCACCAATTTGGAGATAGACCCCAGAAATGAGATGACTGTTCTTGCTTTATGATGCTTTTGCAGCAAACAGTTTAGCACTACCTTTTTTGCTATGAATTCTGATTTTCATCTTGAATTTCATTTGAAGATGCAGGTTACCATAAGAAATATTTCGAGTAGACAGGAGACGTCATGACTTGGTGTTCACATTGACACTAGTCCAGAGCTCTGTACCACTTTCAGGGGAGATGGCTTTTCCAGGCTGCCAGGCTTCCCTTTCCTCAACATCATCTCCCCAGCCACACTTCCCCCAACACAACACAGCCAAACTGAAGCAAAATGTTCAGGTTCAGCTTTCAAAAACTCAACACAGTTTGCTGCATGAGACTTTGCCTCCCCCTGTCCTCTGGACATTATTTCATACATCCTAGGATTCAAACCATGTATGCAGAAAAGAACCCACAGAACAGAACTTAGGCTGTGGTTTCACAGGCAGTTAAAGTCAATATAAACTTGCACTGATGCTGAAAGCAAAGGTCTGAGCCTCGCAGTACTTACAAACTTCTGCCCCCTCTCGTGCTTTTGTTCTATAGCCACAAGGCCATGAAATGAGTCCAGATCAGAGCACTAATTAGCAGAAAACAAATTCCTGTCTTTTTAGAGTTAGTGTCCATTAGGATTGGCAAATCACTGCATTCCTCATCTGACTTTTAAAATCAAGTATTTGTTAACACTGAATTCATCTAAGATTTACAGCGTGCTGTCCAGCCCCCTGTATGAACAACAGCACCCTGTATGGAGCACTACTTGTCTGCGCTGCTGTGCCACTTCTGCAGCAGAGCCAAATGGCATTCAAAACCAGGTGCAGGCACAGGGCACACGGCACACATGAACTCACCCAGGGCTCTGCTGCTCCAGAAGGAGGGTAGTATCTGGGCCTTCCCTTTGACATATGCCCCCTGTTCCCACCACACTGCCATCAAGAGCCCTGAGACCACTGCACGGGGCAGAGCTACCTGCCATTCACAGCACAAATGGTCATCCATGGAAGAGTCAGGACGTTCATATATATACATATACGTGGATACAAGAAAGCCTTAATAACCACAAAAGCCAGTTGTTTGTGCTCCTCTGCAATGAGGGAATGTTTTTCACATAGCTGTTCAGCTCCTTTTACATACAGTACAGGGAATCCCATTCCAACATTTAGGCACAGTTGAAGGCTAATCAAGATCTCGAAAGTTACCCGGCCTCTTACTGTTATTGAATTTCCCCTCCATTTCTTGAGTAGCTATTATGATTCCAGGTATTCAAGTGCACATCGTTCAGAGAAGATAAGGTAATAATCCATTGACATAGGACCCTTGTATTTAGATTTCAGCATATCCAGCTCCCAGTTTATGTTATTAACCATGGTAGAAAAATGAAGGTTAAATTACCCTGCACTCCCGTCTCAGATAGTGTACAGAATAGGAATTATTCAGATGTCATCTATCTCTCTTCAGCAGCAGAGAGGAGATCTGTCAGGGTAATTTTGCCTGCTTCCCACAGGAATTCAAATCTGGGGCGGGGGGGTTACCCCAAAATGCTTCTATCAACACCATCCCTCTCTGAAAGGAGATATGAAATTACTTATGTCTGCTTGACTAAGCTTTGAGAGAAAAAGTTCTTTTCAGAGACAAAGTCCTCTAGACCTTCAGGCAGGAATCTTCATTCTCCACCCTCCCCTCCAATATTAAATTCTTAGTATTAATAAAGAAATAAGACTTACAAGATAATATCCTTCAGTCCATATGCTGCAAAAATGACACAACCTTCTAAATCTAAGCCAGCTGAGAACAAGTATTTCCTTTCACATTCAGAACTTCTCCAAAGATGCAGAGCTTTGCCACACGATCATTATTTGATAGCTAGTAAACTAGACAAAATAACTGTTCAGAGATATGGTCACATTCATTCAACTTCATTAGGCCCTATTTTGATTTTGAGCCTTCCCTTAAATGGCAGTATCTTTTCAAGTAATACTCAAAAGTCCATGTGAGTCACTCATAATCAATATACAATATATTGTGTGGTATACAAAATTATTAGAATACAGAAATGTAGTTTTAAAATGGGCATACCAAGAATTTCTCAAAGAACTGTGGAGAAAACAGTGTGGAGCAAAACCCACACACGAGGGATAAGCCAATCTAGCATCTTGGTGAGGAGACCCCTTGTCCTCCATCCCATCATACCTGCCTCCTCACCAGGATGCAGGGCTCTATGTCCTCCTCCTCCTCCCCTGTACCAGCAATGAAACCCATCAGACTCCTTACTGACCCATCCCAGCAGAAAACACCATTTTCCCTCATTCTGCCTGGTTAACACAGAGCATCAGCCCCTAGGCAGATGTGATGAGTACCAGAGCTGGCTGGGCACAAGGGGACCTTTTGGTGGCCCTGGACCAAGGGCCCACCCTGGGCCATGTGGAGCAAGCTGGGTGCAGTATGCTCTCTGGATCAGTGACCCAAACCGGCTCAGGGAGTGGGTCACAAAGAGATGGGGGAAGAGATGAGCCAAGAAATCGCTCCCTTCTGGTGGAGGCAGCCTGCTGCATCACCTCGAGTTATCATTTCCATCCCAACCCGCTTACTTCTTGAGCAGATGAACACTTACAGGCAGGTCTGGCTGTGGTCATTCAGGACATTCCTGCCCCTCTCTGGGCAGGTACCAACCACATGCAGGGTTGGCAAATGGGACAATGTATCTATACTTCAGATGCAAGAACCTGGGAAATCCCCTACCTTTGCCTTAAACCACTGGGGAACTGAGTTGAAGTTGAAGGGTCAGAAAATAAAGTTTCCACTTCCACAGCTCTGCAGGTTAAACAAGCAAAACCTTACATGTCCTTGTCTTCCCAATGACAAAGCACCACTGCCTGAAGCTTCAAGGAAGATTTACACTCAAGGTCAGCAAGACAAGACAGACTACACGGTTAAAACTATACAGTACAGATCCCTTAGCTTTAGTGCTATGCTAGCAAATTAAAAGTACATCTCGACCATGAACAAAAAATTACCAAAATGAAAATCTTGGGCCTTCTTTGAAAATTAGGTGCCCACCTAGTGATGGGATGGGATGAAAACATGAGCAGACTAATTTCTTTTTCAAAGCAATGTAAGAGCTGCACTGCACAACATGTGAGATTCTGAAAAAGGGCTCATCCCCTGCCCATGTATTTAACCTTGGTTTCCTGCATTCTGCATTCAGCAATACAGCAGGGAGAGGATCCGAGAGCCTACCAGCTCCTCTGATGGTGATGGGCCCTCTTCCACTGGTGTACGGACTGTGCTGTAATTCCAGCTCCTGTGTTTGGCCTGGGGGTACATCAAAAACAGCTCTTGCTTCACCCATGATGTGCTAAGCAAAAAGCAGCATTGCTGCACTCTGTGGCACATTGCTGGGACTATTTTCAGGGGTGTCAATCCATCTATCTGTGTGCTGAATCAGGTTTAGGTTCTGAATTAACTTGGGTTAGCAACAAACTCCCAAAGCCCAGAGAAAGCAAAAGCACCCGAGTTAATAGCACACTCATGCTACTTGAAGAAGGCAAACTAAGAATCCCAGCACAAATCAGAAGAAATTAAGAGAACTAGGCCATAAAAATCAAACTGCTGATTCGATACCTTTGAAAACCCCCTAATGATCATACTTAGTCATGTTAAATCAATTCCTGTTTCAAGGTCTGTACCATTGCACCTTATTCCTACACATTTTTTTGCTCCAGTTTCTGCTAGATTATCAACTGAAGCAAGCATGCAAGACTCGGGCCTCACCAATAACTAATAAAATCCCCATTTTCCAGATCATCAAATTCATTTTCAGTTCCCCAACTATTAAGAGAAATACCACATTTCTAATGGGCAACAGCAGAGACCTTATTGCTCCTTCTCAACCCAAAGTCCTCAAAGAAAACCAGGTTCTTTTTATGCAGTTTATAAATTTATTGCAAAGTATCAGGACATTTCTGAATGGTCTGACCAGCTTTACATGCTTCCTTGAATTCTGAAATGAAAGCAAGAGAGCATTTCCTTAAATCAATAATATAAATCACCAGTTTACAGGTTAACACTCGATTGTGCAGCACAAGCAGACATTTATCTACCCAGTTCAAGGACTTCCAGTTTTCTGGACACATAATGCTGCAACAGATTGCTTTGCAGTAGGCTTTTGCAGATACAAACACAGGGGGCAGGATGGGTGGCCTCAGGGCACCATTCACTTGGAGCAGTGTGCAGGGCATGCCACTAGCCCACTGGGAGACACTTGTGGGCTGTCACCCATCCTGTCCTGTCAGCCTTTTCAGTGCTCACAACACTGGCACTGGCACCAGCGCAGCTGTGTTTCATATAGGGCAGCTGCTGTAAAGCTCTTCTTCCAGCCAGGAGCACCAAAGCCAACCCTGGTGCTCAGGCCAAGATCCTGTTCAACCAACAGAAAACCAGTACTGTTCTGGCGGAGCAATAAGGCCCTTATCTACTGTGGCAAAAAGAAGGCAGACTTAGGGGAAGAGGTGGGCAAGGGAGATAAGCAAAAGGCATACTAGGAATGAAAGAAAATCTGAAAATAAGTCAGAATGGGTTGGGTTGGAAGGGACCTTAAAGCTCATCTAATACCAAGCCCCCAAAACAGGCAGGGGCACCTTCCACCCGATCAGGTTGCTCCAAGACTCCTAATGAACAGCTTTAATTTGACAATTAAGATTCGAAATCCCCAAAATTAGTTAACACATCAGCTTAGAGACCAGTCAAACCAACAGCCAGTCTCAGCTTCTGCAAAATACTGGTTAACACCTTCTTGCAGCCATGGTACCTGCACTAGGGATGCCCAGGAAAGGACCTGGCTGTGCTCAGTGCTACTCTGCAGGCAGCACCAGAGAAGTTCCTTCAGAAATCAGTTTGGGAATGCAAGGGAATGATTCTGAGCCAGAATGTCAGACCGAGAAATTAAAAAAGAAACGGTGATTGCTGCAGCCAGGCGGTGTTGTCATACACTGCTTACATTTGTTTTAATTTTAAACTGCGAGTCAGTCTAAGGTTTGTTACACAAACATATGGCACCGGTATTACATTCTACCTTGTATTTATAGAAGGCCCTGTGGCAGTCCAGGCAGTGCAGAGATGTCATAATGTTAACCACATTTATCAGCTGCATGACAAAAGAACAAAAATAAGCCAGTAGAAATCATGACTAAAGTTTTAAGCGACTGAACAGAGACCTGAGCATGGAGTTACTAGCTAAAATGCCTCCAGCATTAATGCACACACTGAGCCCAATCCACTGAGTATTTTGTTATATACCCTCAGAAAGATACGTTGTTTAAACCCCAAGCCTTGAAAACTGATTAACACATTTAATGCCAGCCTGATTAACATAAGATATGCCCTCAGCAGGGTGATTGGAGTGCCAAGGCAGAAGTTCCCAATCCTTCAAGAGGAACAAAGCTTTTGGGACAGAGGGTAAACCTTAATTATGCCTTTTTATTACCCAAACTGCCACTTCCTCCTTAACAAGCACACTCGTATATCCCCATAAGCAATGCAATCAATAAACACCATTAACAGATTCCTTCTCCCACTCCACCTGTTAAGCCACAAAGGCCCATACTTCACCCTTTGGAAGCAAAACACAGTAATTCAAACAGCAGGATCCAGCACAGCGCTAAAGCACAGACTCCAGAAACTTCTGGAAGCATTTGTTAACTTTGGCCAGTGACCAGGGATTGCTGCAGGAGTGCGCTGGCACTGGGTTAATCTGTAGCTAAATCCACCAGTGACCGGGGTTAGGGTGAGGTGCTAGCTCACAAGAGGCACTCAGTACCCTCCAACAGTAGAAGGGTTACTTCTCTTTTTACTGTTTTTTTCCAAAAAGACTTTATTGGGAGAACTACAAAACATTTACAGTACAAAGTTTACAGTCTCACACAATCTGTAGTGAACTGACTCCCGAAAAATATATTACAACTCAAGTTGACTTATCCTTTAGTTACATTCAAAACATACTTCTTGTTAAAGTAGTCCAAAAAGAGTACATAGTGCTCAATCTGTACCTATGTACAAACAAAAACTAAGCTACCGCTTATTCATCCACCATCCAGGAAAGTTTTAGGAAACTCCTGGCTTTCTACATAAGGAAAAATAATAAAATGCCAAAGGTTTGGAATTCAGTTTAAACAACATATGTTCAGGCATATAGGAAGTTTCAGATCCAAAGATGGCCTCCATTCTTACCAAGAATGGCAAAATTTTGCTGCAGTTAAAACCCATCCCTACATTCAAATCGTATCAAGCATTAAAAAAAAAAACAAAACACTTATTTGGTTGAGAGAGATTTAAGGCAAGTGTGGACCCTTGAGAAGGCACTGTGAGACACCCAAACATTGGAACCCCCAATTATTGCTACATACTGAGACTTTTATCACAGTGTGATTGGTGGAGTTAGGCAACAAAAAATACTTTTTGGTTACGTTAAAGAAGTCTGGATTCAATTTGCCACTCCGATTGTGAAGTCAGTCCTCTTTTTGCTGCTGGCTTGTTTTCTCTCATTTGTTTTTCACGTCGGACGGGCTACAACCATTTTATATTCTACAAAAAACCCACAGAAATCCCTCAAACTACTTCCACAGCATCAAGACCGATTTCTATACAGAAACCATGCAATCTTTCAGATTTACGTAAACAAGGAAAGAAATTAATGAAATAAATATTACAATCTCTTAAATTAAGAATTTTACTCATTTACAATAAAATAACCAAGTGAAGTTACAAAAAAAGGCATATATTACTGTGAAAAGAACACACTCCACATTTCGCCAATTAATAATGGCAATCATAATTTAAACATAATAAAAGAATATATATCTATTGCTTTTTTCATCATACCCGATAAATACAGTATGAACAAATTACCAATGTATACTTTTCACAAGATAATAAATAAGTTAAATAGTTTCAGATTTGAGTTGTTCTGCAGTGACTTATTCAGGCAAAATCAACTCAAACCAGCTAAAAAAATTAAAAAACAAACAAAAAAAAAATCAGCAGTTATTCTCCAACAATTACAAACTAAACTCAGTTGAGTGCTTCCAAATAAAGCAACAACAACACAAATTGTTCTAAGCCAAACATCCACTAAGTGGTGGCAATGGAACCAATATTAAACTTTGGAATGAAGGTTTTAGCATGTTATAATAATAATACATAGATATATAAAAAAAGAAGGTTGTTATCAAGGCATATTCTTGGCAGGACAATGGGATTTTTTTTCCTCTTTTCCTTAAAAAAAAAAATGCTGACAGTTTTTACAGGTTTCATGTTTCTGCATTTTATCTGAACTGCATTGAAAGGAACCAATTTGTAACCTTCTGCGTGTGTCTGAAGGTTCGGAGGCACTGGGCAAGCAGGGCCAGCACTCCCCGGATTGTTTGTTGCTTTATGGTGGTGTCTGTTTTCTAATGCTCTTTTATCTTTGTTTTCGTCTCTCCTCTTTCTAAACACAGATGGAATGGCTGCTGCTGGTGCGGATCAGAACTTGTCTCCAAAGAACAAAAAAAATCCCCTTCTTCCAAGGTCTCTCTATAAAAATAGGTTTGTTTAGTTCATGTTATTTGCACCTTTTGCAAAACGCCTTTGTTTTTTTCCTTTGTTCAGCTCTCGGTGTGTATCTATAGATATAGATATATATATATAAAAAACAAAAAAGGAAGAAGAAAAGGATCCACTTTCTTCGCTCATTAACTTACTTGCTCGGCAGCTGCGGGGCCGGCTCCCTCCGGTACTCCCTTTCCCTTAATCGTCAGAGATGGACAGCCGGCTGAAGATGGGCAGACGGCGGCCCGAGTCCAGGCTGGGCGACTCGGAGCCGCTGAGGGAGCCGGAGCTGAGGGAGCCACTCAAGTAGCTCTCCCGGTCGGAGAGGGAGTCCGGGGGACTGGGCGGCGCGTCGAACACCGGCGACTCGGAGAGGCGGCGAAGGGGCTGGAAGCTGAAAGGCGGCGATGCAGGCGGCGGCGGCTGCTGCTGGCAGCGGTAATAGGCGGCGGCGGCCGCAGCGAAGTTGTGTGTGTGGAGGGGGAGCGGGGTGATGAGGCTGCTTAGCTCCTGCCCCGAGAAGGCGAAGGCGTTGTTAGCACAGGCCGGCGACAGCAGCTCCTCGCAGTAGGGCGCAGAAGCGGGCGGCGGCGGAGTGCGCGACCCGCCGGGGCTCTCCAGCAGGGCAGCATCAAGGTGGCCCCCGGGCGGCTGCGGCGGGGCGGCACCGTGGGGGTGCGGCGGATGGTGGTGGTGATGGGCGGAGAACCCGGAGAAGCTCAGGCTATGGTGTAGCTTAGGCCGCTCCCCGCAGCGCGGATGCCCGAACCCGCCGCCGCCGCCCAACGTGTGGTCGCGGGGGGCAAACGCGCGGAGGTCCCCGGTGCTGCCGGCGGGGTGTGGAGGAGGGTGGTGAGGGTGGTGGTGCGGCCCCGCGCCGGCGGCGGGAGGAGGGGCGGTAGTGCCCCCGCCGGGCGCTGGGCGGCGCTCGTCGGCGTTGTGGATGAAGTGGCAGCGCGGGCCGTAGGGGCAGAAGCCGATGGTGTGGAAGGTACGGCAGAGCTCGGTCTTGTATTTGGGGTGGCGAGTGAGGCTGCGCAGCTCGTGGAAGCCGTGGGCGAACTGGCACTTCTCGCCGTACTTGCAGGCGCCGCTTTCCTCAAAGGGGCGGCAAAGCTCCGTCTTGTAGCGCGTCGAGTTAATGGGGGCCCCGCCGCCGCCACCGGAGCCGCCCCCCTTGCCGGCCGCCGCCTGCTGCTGCTGAAGCTGCTGCATGAGGTGCTGGCTGCGCTCGCCGTTCTCGCTGAAGGAGCGGTCCCGGAACTTGTTCTCCTTGTTAAGCAGGGCTGTGGGGCTGCTGCCGCCTCCGCCAGAGCCCGTCTCCTTCAGGCTGCCGAACGAGGAGGAGGAAGAAGAGGAGGAGGAAGATGCAGAAGAAGAGCTGGAGCCGGCAGGGCTGGGGAATTTGGACCCGCCGGCCAGAGCCGGCAGGTTGCTGGTGGAGTGCCGCCGCAGGAAGCCCGGCGCGAAGCTGGAGTTGGGGGAGGTCACCGGGGTCCCCACGGCCTTCTTGTCCAGCATGCTGCTGAGGTTGGTCAGGGACTTCTCCGTCTGCCGGGGCGGGGGAAAGGGAGGGAGAGACAGCAGGGGAGAGAGAAGGGGTTGCACGGTGACCGCCAGCCCAGCGGTCCTTCCGTAGCACCGCGGGGGGGCGGATGGGGGTCGTACCGCCCTCTGGCCCCAACGCGGGCCCGCGGCAAGCACCGGAGCGGGCGGGCAGATCAGCGAAGAGGCCCTTCGCAGGCTCTGCCGCACACGCAACTTTTACGAAGTTCCTCTCGGCCAGCGCACGGCCGGCGGCAGGCGGCTCCAGAGTAAAAAAACACCCCAGAAGCCCCCCTAGCTCTGGGGCTCGCAGCCTTGCATCGGCCGCCTTGCAGCGGGGCCCGCGCTGCCGCAGCTCGGCAGTTGTCAGGAGGCAGCCCGCCCCGCCCCGTCCAGTCCAGTCCCGTCCCGGGTAGGTCCAACCCCGGCCCGAGCAACGCCCGCCAACCGCGGCACCGGCCAGGGTCGCGTCGGGGGATCACACTCCTTCTCCCTACCTTGCACAAGAAGTCAATGTCGTAGAAGGCAGATAGAAGTGTCGTCGACATTTCTAGATCCTGTAATGGTCGGAAATACAGGAAGGACCGAAAGATCCCGCTCTCTTCGGATGGTTTGGAAAAGCCACGACTAGACAGGAGGCGGCCGTTTGCTTGAGATCCGAAATGGTCCCGTCTTCTTCCCGGCAGGTGCCGGGCCGAGAACGGCGACAACGGCGACGCAGCAGCAAGCGAACTGCGGGAACTCCGCGGCTCCTTGCGCTGCCCCCATATAAAAGCCGCCGCCAAGGCCCGCGGGGCGGTTCTCCGCTCCGCCCCGCCCGGCGGGACCGCCCCAAGTCGTGCAGAGAGCCGGGGTTTGCGGGGTGGGTTGTGTTGGGGCTGTGTCCCAGGAGTGGCTGCTCTCTGCTAGCTCCCGGTGTCCCCGAGATTAGTGCGCCCACAGCGAGCTGAAGCGAGGGTCACGCATGACACGGAACTGGCACGAACGGGCTCGGGCCCTGCGAAGCGCCCTTCGTGCCCTTTTCCAGACACCGGCACTGTTGCGACCATAGCCCCCTTCCTTCCGGGGCTGGGAGTCGTTCGTGATGCCTTCCCGGGCGGGTAGAGGCTGCCGCCGAGCGGAGGCCTGTGCGCGGTGCTCAGGGGCACCTCTTCGTCCCGCCCCGCCGAAAATAAAAGTTTTGCCACGTAACTAGTTTGAAACAAAGGTCGGGCCCCGGTGCGACCGGCGGGACGGCGGCTGGGCTCGGGCTGCGCGTCCGGTCCGTGTCCCTGTTTGGTTGGTTTTTTTGTTGTTTTGTTTGTTTTGGGTTTTTTGGGGTTTTTGTTTTTTTGGGGGGGAGAGGGGGCGGAGATTTGGGTTTGTATTTGGGTTTGTTTTTGTTTCTGTTCGGAGTTGGGAGAGGTTGTCAGGCGGGCTTGGAGCCAGGGCGACATTAGCCCCGCACCAGCTGGGCCCCTCATCGCCCGTCCCGCTCCCGTCCACGGATTCCGCTTCCCCTCCCCCCCCCCCGATACTCTGCCACTGCGATTTGACCAGCAGGCGCAGCGCTCGCGTCCCGCCGAGCCCTCTCGCGGCCGTCGACCCGCCACCGCGAGGCCGGAGGCGAAGGCATTCGCAGTGGCAAGTCCGTGCGAGTGGGACTGCTCCCTGGCGGGAGCGAGCAGACTGCCGGCCAAGGCAAAACACCCGGCTCCGCCTCTGCGCGCAGATAAGGCCGCTCAAATGCGGAGGGGAAGGCGGTGGAGGCAGCGGATCTAAACCTTTGGTGTCGTTCGTTCCCACCCGCCGTGCTTTTGCTCAGTCCTGGGGCAAATGGGAAAGGAAAAACGGACAGGCGTGTAAAGTTTTATTGCTGCTAAAGCCAGCAGAGGTGTTTGATCCTCTCCCGCTTCTGAGCCATGGAAATCCGAGGGTGCAAATGTAACCACATAAGCAGGAGTCCTGCGCTTTGAAAGCACATTTCCAAAGGCGAACTGCTGCGGGGGAGGAAGGCGTATTAGGGCACTTTCACGTCGGGTGTTCACTCGCCATCCCGCCGCCGTGGGGCTCATGTTCCCATTTGGTTCCCCTTCCTCCCCGTCCCCACACAGTCCTTTTCCCCGGCGGCAGCGGCCGGACCTGGCTGCTGCTCTGCCCTGGGAACCATCACGGAACAAGAAGCCTGGCCACGACGTTAGGGCTGAGCTTTGCAACAAAGATGGAAAATCCACCCGGGAAAGACGAGGAGGTGGGGAATAACAACACCAAACCTCGCCTCTTCCCGTATCCCGCCACTTCACTTCGGCCACACCACCTCTGGCAGGCCCAGCTTCCTCCTCCTCCTCGTCCCCGTCTGTTTCCCTCCTCCGCCCGGGCGAGCGGGCGGCGGAGCAGGACTCTGACTCCCTCTAGTGCCCGCGCCGCGGGACCCAGCTCTGCCTTCCCGAGGGCTGCTGGAACGCGGAGCGACGGATTCACGCTTCCGGTACTTCCCTCAGCCCGGCGGGAGGACCGCAGCTCCTGGCCGGGCGCAAAGCGCCTCCCCCCGACGGGGAAGCACCTGGAAGCGGGGCCGGGAACGACAACAGTTTCCCAGCAAGCCCGCATCGCCCCACCCGGGTTTCATCATCTCTGTGATGAAAACAGCCCCTTCAGAGCAGATCTTGCTCGCTCTTGAATGGAGGAAACAGCATAGGATGCTGACAATAATGCAGGGAGCAATGTGTCATCGTCATCCGGGGGAATTCTTCCATAAATCGACTGATCACACGTAGCTGATAAGTACTCCACTGAAGGATTTTGCTAAACTTCTCCTGGGATTGTTGCTTAGGGTTTAAAGGCTCTTGATTGAGCAGTTATATAGTAACTCAGGTCACCAGAAGCGCGTGGTTAAATGTATGTGCGCCAATACAGTTTTATTTGCTCGCTATAAACTGAGGCGGGACAAGAAGGTTGTAGTGGCATTTCAAACCCATGATAAAGGAGGGCTTATTTGGTTTACTGATTAACCAAAGTTCTCAATGCTTCTCAAAGTTACTGAAATTTTGTGGTCACTGTAGACCTGTTACTAAGCCATTACCCCTTTGCATTTATCCAGTTGTTGAACATATATGCATGTGCATTTTTAATTCCACTTAATAAAATAAAAAGGGCGATGTTCCTAGATAGTCTTATTGAGCAGGGTCGCACAGCCACATTGCAGTTCTGATACCACAACTCAAAGTTCTGCTTGTTTTCTACTATAATCCTGTTGCTACACTGGTTGAAAAAATACTGGAAAGGTGTGGCAAGCCTAAGAGCTGGGAATTAATTGTGTAGGTCTTGGCTGGTTTTAAGAGTGACTTCCAGCCCTAATCTGGGCTGTTCTTTCCCTAGGAGCTAAAAACAGATGCCTAACTCACAGCGCAGCTTGCAGAGCTGGGTGGTGAGGCACTGGAATGGGTTGCCCAATGAGGTTGTGAATACTCCATCCCTGGCAGTGTTCAAGGCCAGGCTGGATGGAGTCTTGGGTGACATGGTTTAGTGCAAGGTGTCCCTGCCCATGGCAGGGCATTGGAACTAGATGATCTTAAGGTCCTTTCCAACCCTAAGTATTCTATGATTCTGTGTCTGTTCTCAGACTCCAGGGTCTCTTTTGCCCGCTGAGGTCCCAAGTTTCATGGTAAATCACTTACAGAAGTAGCCCTGAATCCCAGAAACTTACAGAAAGCATTTAAACTTTTGCTCCTAAATTATCTATTTCTCCAGCAGTGACTTGTGCAGTTTCCAGGTGCCCAGTAAACCCAATACAGAAGTTTATCTCAGCTGGAAGCAGGAAGCAACAGGCCATGAGGCAACGCAGCACCCAGCTAGTGCCAGCGGTGCTGGCCCCTGCCTTCCCCCGATGAGGTTAACCCGGAGGCTGCCCCGGTCCCGCTCAGGTTAACCTAGACTCTGACACGAGTGCGCGGGTGTGTGCGCCGGTGCTGCAGCACCACCTCCCGGCCGCCCTCCCCTGGTGGCACCGGCAATGGGAGAGAGCTGCTCGTTACCGGCATCACCCGTCGGAGTTCGCGGCTGAGCTGAGGCAGCGGCGTAGGGAGACCGGGAGCACACAGCTGGATGCATCTCTGCACTATGCTACCAAGCAAGACCTGACTTTCCAACAGTAATTGCAGGGCAAGGTGTTTGAAACTGCTTTGTTTTGAACAGCATGCTGTTCAGTTTAGAGTGGTTTTCTAAAAGTAGTTATTTGATTTACAGAAAAAAAAAAGAGGCATGCAAAAGTCTGAATAACACTGTTTCCATGTGCAAAACAAGGTCTTTACCAAAGGGAGAATCCTTGCCTTCCTTCAGAGGAAATGCAGTAAAATATACAACTTGTCATGGGCAAAGGAGCCAAGGTTTGTGTCCTTTCTTTTTGAAACACTTCAAATAAAATAATAAAAAAAGAAATCACATTAATTATTACCTTTCTACACCTTAAGATGAGAGGGGGGGAAAAAAACCTGACACTTTTTCTTGGTATTAAAATCCAGGAGGTAAAAACCTGGGATAAAACATAACACAGCTACAGGTGGCTGGCACCTGGATGAATGTAAAATACTAGGTTTAGATGCTTGACTTCCTAGAGTAGCTATAATAAACCATGCTCAGCTGAATGAAATTAGCAAATGCATTTAAAAGGAGCAGTCTCCCCACAGCACATCTTACACACACACACACGCACACGCATCAGTGGATTTAGATATAAAGAATGTAGGTTTAGCTTGAATACTGAACAGCTTGTTGCAGGTTTATAGGAGTCGTTACAGCAATCACTTATTCCTCAAGCACAATTAGAATTCAGCCTCCCTGCCCACCCAGTAAAGTACTATCAAACTGCAGCAGATTTGTTGTTTTAAGGCAGACCAATATTCTCTTGTTTTGAATAGACCATCTTGTGAATTCTGTAGTTTTGGAAAACTCTGTAGTCAGGGTTAGTGCTCCAAGGTGTCCAAGGAACTGGGGTTGGTCCAGTGCTACTCTTCATTGTTGATTTAAGTTTGCCATGATCTGGTAAAGTTAGGTCAGTCACTGACATAAGATATATCTATATATAAAAAATTTTATATATATATTATATATATAGTATATCTTATATACATCAGTGTTATATATATTTTATCAATTATATGT